>JBBMJY010000003.1:334785-351973 GCA_037833715.1 Toxotes lorentzi | reverse complement strand
TCAGGTGTTTGTTGATGATGTTCAGGTGTTTGTTGATGATGTTCAGGTGTTTGTTGATGATGTTCAGGTGTTTGTTGATGATGTCCAGGTGTTTGTTGATGATGTCCAGGTGTTTGTTGATGATGTTCAGGTGTTTGTTGATGATGTCCAGGTGTTTGTTGATGTTCAGGTGTTTGTTGATGTTCAGGTGTTTGTTGATGATGTTCAGGTGTTTGTTGATGTTCAGGTGTTTGTTGATGTTCAGGTGTTTGTTGATGATGTTCAGGTGTTTGTTGATGATGTTCAGGTGTTTGTTGATGATGTTCAGGTGTTTGTTGTTGATGTTCAGGTGTTTGTTGATGTTCAGGTGTTTTGTTTTAAAAACCAGTCAGGGGACAGGGAGTGTTTGAGTTGTGACATGTCGCTGTAGCGCCCCCCTGAGGCTGGAACAGAGTTTAATGCATCTGATGCAAAAGTGTGATTTCAGCTGTGGAATCAGACATGGTGAATCTGAAAATCATAAACCGGTGAGGAGACGTGTTAGGAGTGGTCAATAAAACTCAGCCAGGACCCAAAAGCAGACAGGTGAAGCGTCAGACCAGTTCAAAGTGTGAGGAAGAACGAGGGATTCCTGGGCGGCAGGAGAGTGACAGAGTAGCTGAGCCACGAGGAAAAACCAGAGGTAAACTGCAGGAGGAGAGCAGGGAGGTTAGTAGGAGAGATCTAGTCACTGTGAGAGATGATGGAACGAACTGGAGCCTCTTCAGCTCAGAGGGAGGGATGACTGGTCACAGGTGAAGGGAGGAGGGAGGAGCCAGGAATCCACAACCTGACACTCAGAGAAAAAGAGAGAGAGGGAGAGAGACAGAGAAACAGACTGCAGCTGGTCCACGACGCAGTCAGGAAGTTTTCAACCGTCTTTCTGTTTCCGTCCCAGAGTCCATGTGGCCGGTCTAAATAAAGGTGGGATGGACACGTTCATGGACAATCTGCCTGGTTTTCCTGACAACATCCGTCCAAGTTCAACCGGAGGTTATTGGGTGGCCATGTCTGCGGTGCGACCGAACCCCGGCTTCTCCATGCTGGACTTCCTGTCCCAGAGACCCTGGATTAAGAAACTCATCTTCAAGGTAAAAAATGACAGACACCAAGTCCAGGTTTCCTGAAACATTTCACAGGTGGAGTCAGAAACGATAACGTACTTCCAGTTGTCCACATAGAGACAATCATGACTCCCAGGTGTCCATGTAGTCCTTAGAGACACAGAGACGAAACCGACATCAGGTGTCCTCATAGAGATGATAAACACACCCAGGTGTTCACAGAGACGATGCTTGACCCACAGGTGTAGACTTAGAGACAGACACTCATGAACTCACAGCAGGAGACAACACTCTGATTGGCTGACGTGGTGACAACATGTCCCCAGGTGGAGCTCATCTGCAGACAGAGCTCCACCTGTGAATGTCCTGGAAGTTTTCCAGGATTATTTCAGAACTAGTTTTTTTACAAAAGACGTTTTTCTGATAGGAAAATATGATGAAACCAAGAAGGTCGTGTCTTTTTAAAGAGACAGTGAGCTGAGATAAATCAGGCCTCAGGATTTTGTCACTTTTTCCTCCTTTTTGGTTCGTTCTTGCTGCTTCGTCGTCCCTCCTCCCTTCGTCTTCCCTCCTTAACGTCTTGCCTCCTGTGTCCTTCATTCTTTCTGCGTTGCCTGTTATTTCCTCGCTCTCAACGTCCTTCCTCCTCACCCCTCGTCGACCTCTTTCCCTCCTTCTCCTTCTCAATCATTGTGCCATCTCCAGCTCTTCAGTCAGGAGATGCTGATGAAGTTCGTCCCTCGGTATAGTTTGGTGGCGGAGCTCCGTGATGGCGGCATCTGCACACGGACCTTCCATGACCCCAACGGCCTGGTGGTGGCCTACATCAGCGAGGTCCACGAGCACGATGGGAGTCTGTACCTGGGCTCCTTTCACTCGCCGTACATCGCCAAACTCGACCTGCACAAGGTGTAAAAACGGACGAAGCATGAAACCAGGACGTTGGTCCTGAACAGGGACGTTATGATGCAGCAGGAGTGGAAAAACCGTCTCAGGTGGTCAGTCCAACTGCGATGGCGGTCGGTCAACACCTGCTCCAGGGTGAAACTGATCAATTTCAACAACTATTTGATGGATTAACACGAAAACACTGATGGTCTCCAGAGGATGAATCAGACTCACTCACATCGTGTGTTTGACAGATTTATTTTATACCTTCTTTTTTTTTTTTTAACAGACGTCATGAACCATTGATTAGCACCTCAATTAATAATAAATCTATTTGTGTTTATCAAATGACAGTAAACAGTTTACCAACATGTATGATTGAACAAGTTTGAAATTTTGGCTCAAGAATGATTGAAAAAACTGCAGGTGAATATTTTGTTAATGGACCGATTGTTGGTCGTCTGACCGATAATCCTGAGCTCTGATCAAAGATCTGATCAGGTCTCTGATCTCGGATCTCTGGTCAGATCTCGGATCAGATCTCAGATCTCAGATCGGAGACTTCCTCCTATCATCGTTTCTTCTCCTTGTTTGGCTGATTTCAGTATTTTTTGTTCAGTGAAAAATGAATTAGCTATTAAAAAATGAAAAGCTGCTGATGTTGATGCTGAAGGTTCAGATTAATGATGATCAGCTGCGTTTCTCAGGCGTCGATGTGCGTGACACGTGTGTGGACGTCAAACTTTACCTGAGGAGTTTTCTTTCTTTCTAACTCCAGGAAACGCTGCTGCGCTGCTCAGAAAACAGAAACCTGCCCCTTTAATTTGAGTTAAATGAGTTTGAATGACAGCTTTACGTAAGACGTTCGTGGTTCAGATTTCAGACACATCAGAGTTTCAGTCAGTTACACCCTGGATGTGGAGTCAGGTTTAAATGGCTCCTGCTAACATGCTAACTGCTCCCTGTTACAAACTGCTGCAAGCTGCACTAACACAACACACAGATTGTATTGTTAGTTAGTTAGTTAGTTAGTTAGTTAGTTAGTTAGTTAGTTAGTTAGTTAGTTAGTTAGTTAGGTCGGTTCGTTTTGTTTGTTTGTTTTTTTTTGTTTGTTTGGTTGTTTGGTTTTGTTAGATCAACCTTTTCTCAGTTTGTGAAATCAGAGAAAGTTTAATACTTTTTAAAAATGAATTACCTCCAGATTCAAACCTGAGCTCACGACTTCGAGCCCTGAGATCAGGATCTGATCTGAGATCAGGATCTGATCTCAGCGTCCACACATTTCATTTTATCTCGTTCATTATAATAACTGACTGAGTCTCAAACCAGATCCTGTCACAAACCACATCTGGAGTCCTGAATGAATTCAGCAGATAATAAAAGACTTGTGGTGTGAGCAGCTGCAGCTTCTGTTCCTGTTCACTGACTAATTTATGTTAGAGAAGCAAACGTTTGGTTGTTTGTTGCTTTGATGTTTTATCTCGTGGTGACATGTGATCGACAGCCATTCATCAGACTTCAGATCAGATTCCTTCTGATGTGTTTCTCTCTTTGGATCTGTGCTCAGTTCAGTTTATTCTGAGTTTGACTCTTTTGTTCATCGGTGTTAAGAACAGTGTTTAATGTTAAAGATTTGATTAATAAACATATGATGTACAATGCAGTGTTATTAATTATCTGCCTCGTTAACAGCTGCTGCTCTCGTTTTCTTTTCAGTCTCGTCTCAAATGAGACGGGATTTAACTTTAGCATTCGTTTGGCAGATTTAACAAATGTTAATCAGGAATTTAAGGTTTTGTGTTTTTTCTTTTAAGGTTCTGAAATGTTTTTAAGAGGTTTGGAGCAAATGAATGAAACATCGATGCCATGTGAACTGATGAAAATTTAAATACAGGAGTTCAGTTTCTTAACACAACACTAGTTGTTTGTAATTATCTCAGACTTTCTAAGCTGATTTCCTGTTTATTAAACGTTTCTAAGACTGATCTCAGTTCAGGTTAGATATGTAATCCCTGTGTTTGGGCTCAGGTCAGTCCACCTGCATGCTGTTCATCCTTCTCACCAGCAGGTGGCCTCATCTGCACTCAACACCACTTTCTGTGCCAAACACACCACAGGTTGTGGTTTCAGGGGCAAAGGTCAATCTTCAAGAAAACTTCAGGGTCCAACAAGTTCCTGTGTTTTTCTTTCATTTTATTTTGTGTGAAAAAGAGAAAGTTTCATTTAAGCATCACATCAGACAGGTGAGCAGATGAACAGGTGGATGTAACTGTCAATACCAACGTCAAACTCCATCAAGAGAGAGGTGGAGGGTGGAGGTCCTGAGGCAGCTGGGGGTCTCAGGGTTTACAGAGGAGGACCTGAATCTTGGTCTGATTTTCCCAGGGAACCACCCAAACCTCAAAGTGACACTGAAACGTCTGTTAAACACAAACACAAACACAAAGTGGATGTTTGACCTCAGAGCCTTTTACCCACTGATGCAGCTGCGTCTGTTTAACACCTCGTTCACATTAATACTGATCAGTCCCTGTGCCACAGTCCTTTAAAGCAGCTGTTATTAAACCTGGAAGACCTGTAACCTTCACTTTCTCTGTAAGATCCTGGAAGCAGCCTCCAATCAGAACAATCCTGACTGGACTCACCTGATGCAGACGACCTTTAGGCTGGAAGTCACACTTGGACAGGTCATTGTTTTGGTCTCGTTTGCAACAGACGGTTCTGGAAATCTCCAAATCTCCGCTGTACCGAATCCCTTTAACAATCTGAGACACAAACAGGTTCATACATGAAGAACATCTGGAATTTGTCCCTGAGAGTGAAAAGTGTATTTAAGGTGAAGTTTGAATCAGATGATGATATTTGAGTGTGTTCGGTGATGAGCTCTGTTCTTCTGCAGATGTTTCAGACGCCGTTTCTCTTCCTGTGACGTCATGATGACGGACTTAATGGCACCTCTCACTTGGTGAAGGAGAAACAGAATTTCGATTTGCCTGTATGTCGTGCACATATAGTGAAACTGACAATAAAAATCTTTGAATCTTTTTGCATGAAGCTGATCTCAAACTCTGACTCAGTGCTTTATTCTTCTGTCTGTGGATGTGATGCTCGTTTGAAGCACAGCCATTTTCAGTTTCAGGTGATTATACATGAATGAAAACATGGTGACGTTATCATGTCATATTTCTGCCAACAGCTGAACCATGAACCTGAAGCTGCAGTTATTATAGGAAGATATATTTACACAAAGATTCACACATATACAACCTGAGCCTTTAGTCTCTTTATTTTATGTGTATTTCCTGCTTTTGTTAAAGCTGAGGGTTTACAGGTCAGTGATCGGCACACTGAGGATATTTTGTGGTGAATAACGAGGATTAGAGGGTTTCCACTGAGCTGCTCGTGACTTTTGACCCCACAGACAATCAGTGGAGAATGAGTGAATTAGTTCCAGGTGTGTCGTACCTGTCGCTGTGCACTGTGGATGGTGGAGGGTTTGAAGAGGAAGGCATCGTTTGATTGGTTGTTGAAGGAGTAGGTGGCGATGAGGACGACCTGCTGGAGGCCGCGGTCGTCCCGGCTGATGTTCAACGGAGAGCCGGGCATGGAGCCACGATGGCTGCCCGCCACTGAGCTCAGCTCTGGAAGAGATGGAGGACAAAATCAATAAAGTCTGTTCAAATGCACATTGGTCACCTTGGAGCTGAGGGTCAGTGCTCAGCTGCTGCAGAGAAGAAAAACCCTCTTTATTCATCTGTTCTGTTTCAGTTCAGAAACCTGAGGAACGCTGGGTCACGGCGGAGAACAGTTCCTCTGTAGTCATTTCATTTTACACTCAGAGAGAGAAACTGCAGGTTGAGCTTTACTCCGATGCTTTGAGTTTCTCTTTAGACACCAGCGTGTGATTCTGTTGATCCCGGTAAAGTTTTAAGAACACGACACAGTGTAAAAGCACCGGACGAAGTCTGATGATGTGGTTTGAAGAAGAGCAGCAAAGACCTGAATTCAGGAGAGAAACCGTGAGAGTTTTGACGAGAGAGCCTGAACTCTTCAAACATAAGATAAGACCTATTAAACAAGATTCAAGAACAGCATTAAAACCATGATGGAAACAGGAAGTGAAGTGTTCTTACCCAGAGCGGCGAGCAGAGAGACGAGCAACAGCGTCTTCAACTCCATCACTCGGTGTGTCTGTGTGTCTTTGTGTCTCTGTGAGGACTCGTCTGTTTCCTGTGAGGAGGCCACACTGACCACAGATCAGCTCTGTTCACAAACAGACTCTCATGTTGGACTCTTTACACTCTGCGGCTGCACAACCAGTCCGATCACTTCTTCAAACACATGACTTCACTTCCTGTCAGTGAAATAACTTCCTGTACCTGTTCAAGGACTGAAATCCTCCTGAGTCTCATTCACAGTCAAGTGTCAGCAGAGATGCAGGCTCCACATTCAGACTCTTCAGACTGATGAGGACTTTACAGGGACTCTGGTTTCCCTTCACACTCACAGCTCAGCTCAGACCAGGTGATCAGTCAGTTCAGGCTCCGCCCCCTTGTTTCAGCACAGGAAACAGGAAACAATTTCAGCAGAAAATGTCCTCCTGCAGCCAACTCTCAACCGATCACATGACTGATCACATGACTGATCAGAGAAAGAGCAGCCAATCAGAGATAGAGCTGTAACTAATTTATATACTGTATATAGGTGGATGTGTCCACAGAGCTGTGTGAACTCCCATCACCTTCATGGACCTTGGTGGTCTCCCTCTACACTGATCATCTCAAAGTTAAAGTCAAAGTCATACACACATGTGGTTATTGTCAAAACCATATGTACAGGTCATACACTGGTCCCTAGGCCCACAGGGTTACACTGCACAAAACAGCTTATACAAAAAACGGAAGATAAATAAAGACAGTATAAACATAACAATCGCAGAAGAAGAAAAGACTTGTGTATAAAATGTACAAAAATCAGTGTGACACAAGAATTTGTGTAAATTTAGGTCAAATTATGTAATTTAAGCAGCAACAGGGTTGTATAGCAGCAGCTGATGTAAAGTGCAGGTGAGAGTCTGGTTCGGTCTACTGGTGTGTGTGCGAGTCCGTAGTTCAGTCTGCTGGTTCTGGTCTTCTGACATGTGCACACCCAGGAACTTGGTGCTGCTCACTCTCTCCACAGCGGCACGTTGATGGTTAGTGGAGCATGCTGGGCCTGCGCTCACCTGAAGTCTACGATGATCTCCTTCGTCTTCTCCACGTTCAGGGAGAGGTCGTTGACACTGCACCACTCGGCCAGGCGGCTCACCTCGCTCCTGTAGTACGTCTCATCGTCGTTGGTGATGTGACCTTCCACAGTTGTGTCATCCGCAAACTTGACGAAGAGGTTGGAGCTGTGTGATGGTCATGGGTCAGCAGAGTGAAGAGGAGGGGGCTCGGGGGGGGGTGACTTGATGTGATGCATGACTAACCGTTCGAAGCACTTCATGAGGATGGGGGTGAGTGCGACAGGACGGTAGTTGTTGAAGCAGGGGGGAGACGGCTTCTTCGCCACAGGAGTGATGGTGGAGGCTTTGAGGCACGTGGGGACAATGGCCTGGCTCAGTGATGTGTTAAAGACATCTGTGAAGACATCTGTGAGTTCCGCAGCACAGTCCCTCAATACTCGACCAGGGATGTTGTCGGGACCCGGAGCTTTGCATGCATTGACCCTGCTGAGGGATCTCCTCACGCTGACTGGGGATAGAGTCAATACCTGGTCATCAGGAGGGGGTGGAGTCTTCTGTGCAGGGCTGCTGTTGTGTGCCCTTGCTGTCCTTAGGCCCCCTGTAGACCTCACCATGGCTTCTGGTTGGCCCAAACACTGATGGTCTTGGTGTCTGTGACGTCATCAGTGCACTTAGAGATGAGTCTCATCATCATCATCATCATCCCTGATGATGAGACTCTGAGGTCGTTTCTTTTTATTTTTTACTCTGTATGATCACAGTCAGTGAAGGAACAGATGGGAAGAAAGGAGGGACACACCTGTGTGCACCTGTCCTTTCCCTCCATCAGATCAACAGCCACAATGCATCAAGTTAATTACCCATCAACCCCCTGCCCCACCTCACTCCCAGCCTTGCCTGTGCAACAGGTGCTGTTTGTCAAACTGATCTTTATCTACAAACTGAGCGCGCTCAGAACGGCCCTGAGTGACCTCCAGCCCTCCTCATCTTGTCTCTTTTATCCTCTGGTGAATTTCTGTGTGACTGGATCCTCCTGATGGTCCTGGATCCTCCTGACGGTCCTGGATCCTCCTGATGAACCTGGATCCTCCTGACGGTCCTGGATCCTCCTGATGAACCCTGGTTCCTGACAAGAACCGACCAACCACATGGATCAGCAGCTGATTTCAGGACCTGCTGCTTTTTCCCATTTTACATCATCATAAATGATAAAAAATATCTTTTTGAAATATCAGAGTTTTGGACTCTAATGTTCTAATGTTTATTAATCAAAGTGGATTTCTTTATTAATTCTGCACTTTTCCTCTAAACCAAGCACTGGGTTTATTTTTCGGAGCCTACTAATAATTTGTGTGTATGTTTTATTACTTTCCAATATTTTTCTTATGATAATCAAACGTTTGTTTCATTTTATTTCAATTTAATTTATTTAATTATTAGTTGATCAGTTATGAACAAATGCACATCAGTAACACAACTTTTTAATCAAAGCATATTTGATGAGAACAAGAAAAAAATCATCAGACTTCAGGTCTCTGTTGTAATTATTGAAATTATTTTCATATTTTATCTGTTTTTTCTTTTATTCTTTGTCTTTAGTGTAAAGCACAAACCCCGAGTTAGTTTTGAAGGATCATTACATTCATCGTTTTTCTTTTTAACCATAACAATCCTTCCCCGACATCAAACCGATGAAAATGATAAAACGAGGATCATCTCTCGTCCGTGTGATCCGCGTCCCTCAGACGTCATGAAACACTGGAGATGAGTCGTCGTTCAGACACAAACACGTTTCAGTGGAAATATGACATTTCATTTTTATTAGCAAGCACTTCAAGTTAAGAGGCTGTTAATAAAAACAGCAGAAAAACAACCAATCACAGAGCAGCTCTGTTTGTTTTGCAGCTGGGCAGGACGTGTGTGTGCCAGGCTAACAGTTTCCCCCTGCTCCCAGTCTTTGTGCTAAGCTAGGCTAACACAGAGAAGAAATTGATCCACCTGCAGATAAAAATGTGAGGATGTTCCTTTAAGTTTGAGTGAGACCGAGAGGAACGATCCACTGTCAAACATCAGCTTCACCGCTGGTGCGTTACAGACGTGGATCGATGTAACAGCAGGTCTGGTGACGGCTGCAGCCCTTTAGCCCAGTGTTCATATGTTCAGCTGCCAAGAATGAGATGAAGACCGAGCTCCCATTTCCCAAACAGATCTCAGAACATCCAAGAAAGGTCCAGGATCAGAGTCTCAGTCCCCAGACCAGCCAACACTCAGGATTTTAAGGTTCAGGGAAGATGGAGTCTCTTCCAGTCTCATGTTTACAGTCACTGTTAGCATCTTTCCTGAACCTTGATGGGTAAGTAAATCCACAGAGGGAACAAAAAAAAAAAGAGTTCAACAGTTTAACCAATGACAAGTCTCCACAGTCTGTCTGCAGAGGACCGATCCGGTCTTTGAGTCTTCATTCACAAACTGGAACCACTCAGTCCGGTCTCAGTCATCCAGCGATCCGGTCTCAGCGATCCGGTCCCTCTGAGTACAGCCTCTTTGTGATGAATCCTCTTGTGTTGAAACTCATCGTGTGATTTTTTTATTTCATCATTTCCAACGTTCTCTTTCTGTTTATTTATCATTGATTTATCTTTTCTTTATGTATATATGTGAAGAAAACTGTGGTTGGATCTGGAACTACTGGAGCCTCTTTTCTTTCAACACACAGAGATACTGGTCTGACTGGTTTAAAGGTTTCAGGTTGGAGTCCTTCACAGAGAGCGTTCAGACACCCACACCTCGTCCTCCTGCACGGCCTCACCGTGGACCCACCTGCCCAGGAGTCGGGGGGCTGATGGGTAGTTTCCATCCCTACCATTGATGGTTCTTGGAAAGGTAGGCGATCAGCGCCACGGCCACGCCCACATAGATACCTGTCCCAATGGTGATTGACAGCACGGCCAGGAAGAGAGCCCGCCTTGAACTGGAGCTGGCCAGGTGGAAGTCTCCTTTAGACAACGCCTTATTGGTCTGAGACAGGGAAGGGGGGGTGGGGGGGACAACAGACAAACAGTAAACTGATGCTGCATTCACAAGCTGCTGGTAAAATGGGAAGAATGGAAACTCCATTGACATTAAATTTAATAAAATATTCTGACATTTGAGAAGATGTTTGTTTTTGTATGAAAGATGAATTAATCAATTCATAAAATCGTTTCCCTTTAAATCAGATTCAGTCTCTGACTGAAAGTACGAAAGTACGAGCACCACAAACTGAGACACAATAAAACCAGAGCATGAGGTTAATGGGCAGAAACACAGCAGAAGAAGAAACAAGATTAAACAGCAGAGGAAGAACATCAGAGCAGACACATCAGTCTCTGCTCTTTAATCAGTTTTTAATAGAGCTGATCTGATCAGGAGGCAAAGCATCCTGTGTAGTTTCAGACCTCAGGGGCCTCGAGGACCTGACGTCCAATAAAGATCTGTCTGATCTGTTTCTGTTTCTCTGCAGGACTGATCAGAGACATGAACAACTTTTGAAAGGACAGATTTAAAGTCTGAACACAGCAACACGAGCTCAGCAGGTATCGCTCCTCCTGTCTTCATCAGAATTTCCTCTGTATGTTTCCATGTTACTTTAGACTGGCAGGTCTCAGAGGGAAGGTCGTACTTTATCACAGCTGCAGAAAACTCTTCAGTATTTCACTAAAAAGATTCAGATTCAAAGTCCAAAAACTGGGAACAGGTCAGTCTGACTTTTGCTTTTCCTTCTTCCATTAGTACTTTAAGTAAAAGATCTGAATACTTCCTCCAGCCCTGCAGCTTCTGATTGGCTGGTGACTGCAGTCTGAACACAGCCTGTTGATGATGCTCGCCGTGTGTTCATGGATGTAAGCTGGGGTTTTCCTGTGTGTGATGACAGTAAATAAATAAACTCAGATGAGTCCATCAGGGGAACAGAGCTCTGTCAGGTGACAGCGAGTCTCTTAACGAGCTCACTTAACTCTGTAAACATGATTAACGAGCTTGTTGGCAGGAAACCACTCGCTGTGATCACCGCTTCTCTTCCGCTAACATTTAATTACACTTTCTGACCAATCACATTTCACATCTATGACGTCAGCCAACCAGAGCCAGTGGCTCCTCCTGTGATTGGTCCAGATCAGGACAAAGGAGGCTCCCACACTTTCTGCTGTATAAAGAACAACGTCCTTGTAGGTCTGAGCAGAGTGTTCAGAGCCAGAGACTTATGTAAAGAGCTCAGTGTGTGTGTGTGTGTGTGTGTGTGTGTGTGTGTGTGTGGTTTAAAAGCACCCAAATCAGATTATCCACACCAGCTTAACAAAAAGATTGTTTCAGTCTGCCTGATTTCCTGTCAGGTGTCAGGACAGTTTCCTGTCAGGATGATTTCCTGTCAGGTGTCAGGACAGTTTCCTGTCAGGATGATTTCCTGTCAGGTGTCAGGACAGTTTACTGCTGGTACAGTTCAGTGTCAGCTGCTTTTGTGTTGAAGATATTTAAGGAACTAGTCTAGTGTTTACATTCTGAACACACAGGTTCAGGTGAGTCAGACAAGCAAAGGAACTGGATGTGCAAATCTTTTTCCCTGAACTGCTACACCTGCTGAAACACCATCATCCAGACAAACTTCAACCAGTTTCACCGTAAACTGAGCCAGAGCTTCTCGTGTCTGGACCTCTGCTGGGACGCTCAGACCGAGGGCAGATGACGACCATGTTTCCTGTTTGTGGTGAACTGTTCCTTTAACATGACTCACCTCCTCTCTGGTTTTAATAAACTCTCCCTCCTCCTCCTCCTCCTCCTCCTCCTCCTCCTGCTGCTGCAGAGATTTCTGTTGTTCACTGATGGATTTCAGTGTGGGAAGTGTTGCCAGTGGCAACCAGCCCTGTTTCTTTCGGAGCTGTAGGTGTGCAGTTGCCATGGAAACCGCATCCACGACACATGCAGCAGATCAGCTACCACCACACAACAACAATAAGACCGTTCACTAAAAACATGTCTGCCTGATTACTCCTGCTCAGTCTCCACACTCAGTACAGAACTCCTTTCAAATTTAAACATTTTAATTTCTTGCTTTCAACACACAGTCACATCAACTATCACAACAATACAGAGTCCAAAAATCTAAATCTCCTACAACAATAAAGTATTAAACAGCTGTTCTGACCTGAAACTAACAAAACCACAGACAAATCAACAAACTTTGTCTGTGATTTGTTTTTCTAAATGATTTAGTGGCTTTTCAGGTTGATTTTCTATCTGTGGGGTGAGACAGATGTATCATCCTCATCCTTTCTGCTTTTATCACTGAAATATTACAAAAAGGTCCAAAAAACCCAAAGAGACTCAGATATGAAACTGAAAACTGCAGCAGATCAGAGCTGAAGCTGAAACCAGAGAATGAAGAAAACTAGTCATCATTATCAAAACTGTCACTGATCAATATTCTGTTAACTGACCAATCAATCGATCAGTCCCGTGTTTTTCCCTCAGTGTCCAATAACTCAGCGAGATGCTCAGACAGGAAGGTTCGGAGTGGTCGTCCTCCTGCGGCTGACTGCAGATCAGTTATGTAAGGTGCATTGTGTCAGTGTGTGTGTAGGAGCAGCTTTGTACTAATGTTCCAAAAACAGAAAGAGAAGAAGAAGAAACTGCAGCAGCATTACAGATCATCTGCAGTCAGCACACACACACACACACACAGACACACAGTGTGTGTGTGTGTGTGTGTGTGTGTGTGAGAGTGTGTGGGTCCTCACCTCATGCGACAGGTAGAAGGCTGCGATGCCGAGTGGCCAGAAGCAGCAGAGCATGGAGAAGACGCTGAGGCCCAGGTGATCTCTGGGAGGCATCAACAGGAAGGTGTCCTCACTCTCTGATTCGCTGGAGTAGTCACTCTGGTAACACACACACACACACACACAGACAGGTGAGTTCGCTGACTGTTTCCTTTAACTTTGACTCAATCTTTTATTCACTCATTGAGCCCCATTTAGATTAATGATATTAATTTGATTGGTGGGTAAAGATGTACTATTGGTCCATTGATCCCAGTCCAGACTGTAAGGCCCTCGATGCTGTTCCATGAGTTCAGCTCCTGAACGGCTCCTGGTGCAGAGGAGCTGCTCAGTCGTCTCACATTAACTCTGGAGTCTCAGTTGAGATGAAAAATCGCAGGTCAAATCCTGCGATTCAGCTCCCTCAGAGTTTCAGGTCGGGCATCTCAGTCCTCTGTGAACGTGCTTCCAGGAAGGACGCCATCATTTCATTCATGTCGGTGTAGATGTTCCACGCAGTTCCAACCAAGTGACTGCAGACTGCACCCACATACGCATCAAAGCTCCCTCTCCAGATCCATCCCCAGTCCTCACCTGTGAGCTGTCCCAGCTGTTCATGTCCAGATCACATCAGATGCAAAGTGCCACGTTCTTGAATCCGAGGTCAGGCCAGGTGGATGTGCCTTGATTCCTCTGGTGGAAAGTTCCTGCTCACCCCAGAGGAAGTTTATCTGACCCCCCGGGTCTGCTACCTTCCAGATCAGATACCCCCTGAAGAAAGGCCAGACGACCCAGTGGACACGCCTCATGGAGGTGGCTGACTGCTTATGAGGCAGGCTGGCATGTGGTTCTGTATGTAGGCATGTGGTTCTGTATGTAGGCATGTGGTTCTGTATGTAGGCATGTGGTTCTGTAAACCTGCAGGCCCGTAAACCCTTTGAGACTGTAAACACGGAGCTTTAAAGAAACCGAAGAACAAACGAGGAATTCCACGGCAGCCAGTCACATTTTATTCATTCATTCATCCTTCAGATGATTTGACACAGGAGTCAATGAAATATCTGGTAACGCTGAGGAACCTGCTCCAGGACCACAGCAGATCATGATGATGATGATGATGATGATGATGATGGTGGACTTGCTTGGCCTTGTTCTGAAAATAAAAGAAAACAATATTTGAATGAAGTTGCTGGAGTGTTATAATAATAACAATAATAATAATGTGTGAGTGTGTGTGTGTGAGTGTATGAGTGTGTGTGTGAGTGTGTGAGTGTGTGTGTGTGAGTGTGTGTGTGTGTGCAGATTCTGTTCTTACCTGTGAGCAGCGTCTGAATCTTCGTGCTCAGAGCTCATGTGGACTTCATGTGGACTTCATGTGGACTTCACTGACAGCAGGGACAGGATGAACTCCGTCCCTCACTCGTCTCTCTGGTCTTAGCACAGCAGAGACGACTGAAGCGACTTTACAGAGACAGAATCGCAGCGTGTTCAGATCATTGTCTCTACGGAGACTGTGAGGCAGCCACATGTGTCACTCACAGGGCTGAGGGAGGGAGGGGTGGGGGGGGCACCAAACCCACCTAAGAACAGGTATGTGCTCAGACTCTCACCTGGATTAAAGTGTTTGGAAAATGTGAAATCATGAATCAAACTGTTGCTGTTGTTGCTGTTTTTGTTGTTGTTGTTGCTGTTGCTTTGTTTGACTCATAACTCTACGTTCTACATACGCTGATGACACACTTCTCTTAATGACACATTAAAAACAAATCCAACATAACATTTAAAGACTAAACCTAAACATAGACTAAACATAGTTTTCACCTCTAGTTCCTGGAACTCATCATCATCATCGTCGATGTCGTACGACAGCGTGTGAATCTTTGTGTCGTCCCCAGAAAAGTCCAGAAACTTCCCATCAGCCAACAGCAGCGCCTCCTTTGTGGAGGTGGCAGCACCAGCGTCATGACTGAGCCCCTCGATGAAGGTGGTCTCGCAGCAGTCGCCTCCCCCCACCTCCCCCCATGCCCGTAGGGCGCTCTCTGGGCACAGGAGGAGGCTTGGGGCTGACCTGAGGTGGGGGTCCGACATTGCCTGGTGGGGGAGGAGAGCGCTGGGGTTCAGGAGCTGAGGAGGACCCCCACTGTGCTCCTGTTGAGGGGGGGCGTTCACCATCACATGACCCTGGTACTGAGGGGCTGAGTACACCGACAGCAGCGCCTCCCGAGGCTCCACCCCCAGCCAGTGGGTGTTAATGAGGCCATTTTGTCTGCAGCCGCCCCCCCCACTTCCTCCTCTCTGAGAGGCTCTTTCCGGTTTGGAAGAGGTTTCAGCCTCTTCTCCTCGGCTCTCTTCCTCTCTTCCTCCCTCCATCCCTCCTCCTGGTTGCTTCTCCTCCTCAGAGGTGTCTCTCAGAGACGTCAGGGGTCAGGGGTCAGGGGTCAGGCATCGCAGGCTGAACTCTCCTGAGAAACAGAAACACTTTGATTTCACCATGTTTTCGATTAACTTTCTAATCTGTTGTTTCATCTTCAGTATCCTCCTCATCATCGCGTAAATTTGTATATAGCCAGTTTTTATTGTTTTGTATCTTTAACATTTTTAGATTGTAAATATTTTTTTGTACATTGTTTGTACTTGAATTGCACACTTCTTGTTTTTCTGCACTTTACCCTTTTTTCCTGTTTTTCTTGTGAGCTGCCTAATAAGTAAATTTCCCTGCTGTGGGATCAATAAAGTCTTATCTTATCTTATTTCATCACAATCCATCCAGTAGTTGTTGGGATGTTTCAGTCTGGATGAAGTTCAGGATGGACACGCAGACACCGACAGGGCTCAAAGGATTTAATAACAACAACAAGATTTCAAGAGAAATATTTCTTTTGAATGTACGTGTGCAGCAGTGTCTAGTATCAGAGTGATCAGTCTGTTCTCTCAGCACCTCTAAGGTAGCTGCAGAATTTCACTCAGAATCCTGCTGTTTTTAAGTTTCCCTCAGTGTCACAGTGATCCAGTGAGAGGTGTGTGTTCATCCATGGCTTCACTGCAGACAGGAGCTGATCAGAGCTGATTCAGCTGCTGTTAATGGACACAACAAACAAATACCCAAATAAATCCTGTTTACTTTCTGTTTGTTCCTGCTGTTCATTTGCTAAATCCTCCCTCACTGTATCAGCCTGCAGACAGATAATCCATCACAGTCAGTGAGACGAATCTCAAACTCTGTTCTCAAAGCACAGATATCAGAGTTCTTGAATTCACCATCAGAGAGACTCACAAACACACACACTTATACACATGCATGACGTGTGTTTGCAAACATAAGTGTATGAGTGTACATGTCAGTGTGTGTGTGTGTGGGGGGGTCACCTACTGAGTGACATCCTGGATCCAATTAAACGCTTCAGTAAATGTGTGTGCGTGCGTGCGTGCGTGCGTGTGTGCGTGTGTGTGTGTGCGTGTGTGTGCGTGTGTGTGCGTGTGTGTGCTACTTCCTGTATCCGTATATGTTTTGTGTTGCTTCAGGCTGAGAGGCTGAAGGTCAGACTGTCATTAATCAGCTCATTAACACAGATCCAGGGTCAGTCCGTGTTATGATAAACTCATGAAAACATATTGTTAAAGATTAAACCGGTGGATCTAATGATGTGATAATCAGAGATCAGTCACAGGAGACAGGAAGTACTATAACCGTGATACTGTACCTACAGGAAGTAAACTCTTCCTACGGTTTAATCTTCATTTATAAAGTAACTGAAGCTGTCAGATAAATGTTCAGCAGTACATTTAAAGTGGCAGGAAAAGAAAATATTACCAGAGAGTACAAGAACCTCACAGCTGTACTTGAGTAAATGTACTTAGTTACATTCCACCACAGTATTTTCCTCATTCCTTCATTATGATTATGATGATATCCCATGATGCAATGTTTCCTATAGAATAATAACTGTAGCCTGAGTGAGTGTGAGCAGCTGGTGATCAGTCAGTAGAAGAAGTATTGTCCTCTCTGATGTTTTCCGTATTCTTCATTTCTGTAACACTCCTGAACTGAGCTATTTCAGAATAAGGATGTTGTTGTGTTGTAGTGTATTGATATTTTTTTCATAACCCACCACACAGACAAAAAAAAAAAGAGGGGGGGGGGGGGGGAGGGGAGGGGGGGGGGGGGGGGGGGGGGGGGGGGAGGGGGGGGGGGGGGGGGGGGG
>JBBMJY010000003.1:320381-334685 GCA_037833715.1 Toxotes lorentzi | reverse complement strand
CTCCACACACACACACACACACCCCACCCCCCACCCCTCCACTCACACACACACACACACACACACACACACACACACACCCCTCCACACATGTAAACAGATAAACACTATGTGGTAAAATCTCATCACCGCTGTGCTGGAACAGTGTCACCGGGCTGACGTCATCCCGGTGATGTCCTGTGATCACGAGAGGACAAACACTCGCACGCGCGCACATACTCACCTCCTAAGGTGAGACATGAGACCGTGCATCCATCCATCACACGCCGACCCCTCCTCCAGCCGCGCTTAGTGCGCTCTGAGCCGCGTAGAGAATGAAAATAGCCCCGGTGGTACAAGACTGAGGGAGCCGAGAGAAGAGAGCGGCAGGCGGGCAGGCAGGTGTCCGTCTGATCGGAGGATGATTCTCCTGCAGAAAGGAGATTGAGAAGAGGAGGAGGAGGAGAGAGAGAGGGGGAGGAGGAGAGAGAGAGAGAGAGAGAGAGAGAGCATCAGACAGTAGTGCTCAGACTGGAGGGTTTCTACACGGAGGAGGCATGTGCGCTGAATACAGAGGAGTGTGTGTATGTGTGTGTGTGTGTGTGTGTGTGTGTGTGTGTGTGTGGATTCGCAGCAGAAATGTCCTCCCCATGGTCCTAAATCCCCTCAGAGCACACACTTAAAAACAATCAGTTTGAAAGCAGAGTTTGGTCCAGACGTCCTGCAGCTTCTCATCAGGTCTCTCTGATGAACTAAAGAGATGAAGAGACAAACGTCACAGCCCACACATTGTTTTCATGAATGACTTATAACTGATCCATAGCGCTTCAGTAAAGGATTCCCATCCATCCATTTCCTACACCACTTGATCCGTCAGGGTCACAGGGAGCTGGAGCCTATCAGCTGACTATGGGCGAGAGGCGGGGTCACCCTGGACTGGTCACAGGTCAATCACAGGACTGACACACAAAGACTGACAACCACACACACACACTCACACCAATGTAAAGTAGCCAGTGAACCTAATGTGCATGTTTTTGGGATTGTGGGAGGAAGCCGGAGTACCTGGAGAAAACCCACGTACACCACTGCATCATCGTGCCTCTTTAATGAATCGTGTTCTCCATGTTCTCCCTGTAAACATCAGTTTAACTGGCTACTCTACATTGTGGATGGTGACCAGTCCAGGCCGTACCCCGCCTCTCGCCCATAGTCAGCTGATAGGCTCCAGCTGCCTGTGACCATGACGGATCAAGCGGTGTAGAAAATGGATGGATGGATGGAATCAGTTAATTACAGTTCAGAAAGCCTTTGTGAATGTTAGAAAACGATCAGTGCTGCCTGTTATCCACAGCTGATGTCTCTTCACAAACAAATCCAGAGTTTTTCATTCACACTCTGGCAGACTGAGCACTCTTCTTCATGTGACCAAACCTTTGTCATTTTCACTGGAGTTCAGTCTTCCAGCTGTAGTGTTGTTTGGACTGTGGCTCTTCAGGAAGAGTCCTGAATTATCACATGCTGCTGCATTAGAGCAGGAAAACGTAGTAAACCTGAAATCTGCAGAGTGGCCATCTCTGAAGTTTCCCTCTCAGCTGTGAAGTATGAAGGAATTTAAAAAGAAAATACTTCAGTGAAGTGCAATCAAACATGAGATTGTTGTGACATCCTGTTCAGCTCCACTGAGGTGATCAGACATCAGCGCTCTCTGCTGTTCGAGACTCATGACTGCACCTCCACAAACCGCTGCTTTCTGGACGAGTTCTGTCCACTCAGACAGGTTTCTTGATTTACATTAAGTTACTGAGAACAGATGAGTTGGCTCCGCTCAGCTCCTGCAGGACGTTTCACAGTGCGCTGTGTGGGTGGCCATCTTTGTTCTTATTTTGAGTCTGAGGCAGGAAACAGATTTTTCTTCTCACTGCTGCTTTTCCTTCATGTCATGTCTTCTATATTGTTTCAGCTGATATTTTCCTTTGAAGATGAAAAAAATTATGACATGAAAATTAGTTGTACTAATTAGTGCAGCAATCAAACATCGGCAAGCAGTGATAGCCTACTAATACAGACATTACATGTGGAACAAAGTCTTTCTGGGATTAAGAGGGAACATGACTGTTCTCACGCAGTCTGTGAGCTGATACAGCAGGGGGCGGTATGCACCTTTACAGTGGTTTGTGACCCGCCAATAAACACGAAGAAGAAGACAAACAAGCAGTAGACGCAGAAGAAGAGGTCGTCCGTGATGTTGTTCCTGTCACTGTGCGCAAATGCGCATCCAACTGCACGGACCTCCGGCAGATAACGATAAAACAAATACTAGCAGGCTGGGAAACGACACGTTAGGGCGGAAAAGAAAACAGCGAACGAAGGGGAAGACAGAAACCAAGGGGAAAGTCTGTGACACAGCAGGTAAGTCGGGCTCACCTGCCCTGGAGCTGTTTCTTCGGGCCGGAGTGTGTCAGCGTAGCCTCTTTCCTGCCTGATCCGGGCGGATAGCTGGGCAGGCCCACTTCAGATCCTCAGCGCATCCATATTCGCACAGTTCATCCCGGGAAGTACCGAACGCTTGTACCAATGGAATGACACACCAAACTCCATTTCAAATCCTGCTAAATAAGCGGAGTTGTACTTTTAAACAAAACTATAGAAAGTCTGACTTTGCATTTTAGATCGTTTAAGAGGGTAGCGAATACACTCTTCAATTCGGTACATATCTAACCAGTCTAACAGCACTTAATCCGATAGAGGATTAACTTTTAAAGCTGTTTTGCTCGGTTTTTAACAATATTATCTCATCAAATGATGTTAGCGTCAGAACACAGAAGGTCACAGTGTAGTGGGCTCTAAAGTATAGTGACTTTTTTTTTAACTGAAAGTACAGTTTGACAGTGTGTACATTCTGTAAAAATCCCTGACCAGTATTAATTGTTGTTCAAATAATAACTTATCGTGGCCAGTGATCAATGTTACCTAAAATCTGAAGATTTTGAAATGGAGTTTGGTGTGACGTTCTCCGTACGGTGAGCGTGTGGCTAGCTATCCATAACGATTTAAGCAGCAAACAGGTCGACTGTGTGCACTAGTAGAGTAGTTACCATACTAACGAGATAAAGATGCAGTAATTCTGTCCAAGTGCGCAGAAGTTATGCTAAGCTAACGTGAACTGAAAACTCAGAACAGGAGCGACCGCTAACGTTAGCAGCTTCGGTTAGCTTGTTATCTGTTGCTTTCAGGTAATGTGACAGCATCGTGGGCTAGGCTATTTGCTGAAAATGAACAACTATATAAACCATAGCAAGCTGCCTGCGTCAATAATAGCTACGAAATGCCAGTTCTATCAGTATTCTGCGAATAGAAGAGCGTTAGCTGCGTTGCTCGTGTGTGTGGCTTCGGCTAACTTGTGAGCGGCACACTCAGTAATCACACAGAGTTTCATCAGGTATTAGACGCAGCCCTGTTGACGGTGGACAACACGCCCAGCAGGGGCTCATGATGTTCAGCCTTCGTGGAGAGGCAAGACGCCGTGGCGCGTAAAGAAAGAGGAACCATGCGTCTGCAAACCGAAAATGAAAACCTCAGTTTACACTGCGAGTCACCAGGATGTCCGTGTCCGGCTAAACACTGCAGCGGAAAGCCTTAGATGAAAGCCTGTTCCTGATACACACGGGAGTCAGACAGACTTCCGAACAGAATGCGGGTATTTCCTGGAGCTTATGACTGTGTTTTGGTGGCAGTGGAGACAGATGCTATGAACGGAGTCGAACTGGAAGATAAGAAGTAAGAAAGTGCAGAGATGTTAAAAAGGTATGAGGCTGTTCTTCCTGCGTCAGTTCAACCTGTGGACGGAGTTGATGAGTTGATGGTGTAGTTACAGAACAGGAGGGAACCAAACGGAAGAACATACAACCAACCAACCAACCAATCAGCTGTTCATTATCAATTCATCTACATGTCATATTGATTATTTGGTGGCGATTATAGATTGGTGACAGTTATTGTTAAGTTACTCAGTTTTTCTCTGATGTCTCCTCCTCTGTCGTCTTCCTCCTCCTCTCATGTGTCCTCTGGTGTCTCCTCAGCGACTATGGTGGGCGAACGCCGAAATGGGAACCTGCTGGTCCAGCTGGGTCCGAGGCTGCAGGCGTATCCTGAGGAGCTGATCCGCCAGCGCCGCACCCACGACGGCCAGACAGAGTACCTGATTCGCTGGTGCCTCATCACTATTGATGACGGCTCCAGCTCTGGGGGTGGGGCCAGCGAGGCAGGTGGGACGGGCGGCGGCAGCTCCGGGGTGGGGGGGTCCAGCAGCTCCACATCAGGAGAAACCAAACCGGAGAACATCCTAATGTGGATGTCGACAGAGGACGTGTATGCCAACTGCCCCACCCTGCTGGGCAAGAGGAAAACGGACACACAGCGCCCCTTGCAGCCACAGGAGAAGCAGCAGGGCAGTGAGACAGCAGACGGAGGCCAGAGGAGTGCCGGCGAATTCCCGGCGGATGTCACTTTTGACGAGGTGGAACTGTCGGACATGAAGGAGGATGTGAAGAACCTGGTGCGTCGAGCCCGGAAACAGATGGCCAAGAAGAGTGACTTCTCCATCAGCATCACGCACACCATCCACGTGCTGAGCGCCTACGCCAGCATCGGCTCACTGGTTGGTGTCTTCAAGGAGACAGGTGCCCTCAACCTGCTGATGGAGCTGCTGTGCAACAAGGAGACGCAGACCAGACGCAGCGCGGGAAAGATGCTGCGAGCTCTGGCCTCACATGACGCAGGTAACCACAAACTTTATTTATAAGCTCAGATCAGAGTAGACGGACTTTATTGTTCCTAATGGAAAATTTGTTTTGGGAACAAATGCTGCACACAAGGTACCCACAAAATAAGACAGGATAGGGACACAATTTCCACATGTACAGGACACACAGACAGACATGATTCTCCAAACAACAAAACAAAAACAAGCAGACACAGTGTCCATACAGGATATTAGATAATGAAATTCCAGCTCAGTTCAGATCTTTATTGTGATGTTCACAGACCACGGTCAGTGTCACTGTACAGTGAAATTCTTATTTTGTGCTTCCATAGAAAATACATACTTCCATAATATACAAGACAAATTCTATTAAATATGGTTAAAACAAACAACTGTAATGTGTCAGTCAGTGAGCGCCAAACCAGTTCTCTCAGACTTTATTGTAATTTGAAGTCAGTTCGTACCCTGAGGCGGGCGGAGGATGTGTGTGAGGTACTTTAGTGGCTCACACACTCAGGTAGAAGAGACAGGATGTATTTCCAGGTGTCAACAGACTCACACCTCCTGCTGTAAAGGCATCATGCTTCTCCAGCTCCCTGTCTGTGAACTGCTGCTGCTGGAATACATTCCTTGGTCAAGGTGTTGGGTTGAGCTCTAGAGTTTCATAGTGGCCTCCTAACAGGAAGCTGGATTAGCCAACCAGCTTGTTGGACGAGCAGCGCCACAGTGTGTTTAGGATTTGGGAGGTGTGCGTGTCGGCTCCTCTGCAGCCTCAGGTTACCCATAACACCCTGCTCTGTGTAGATCAGCAGAGATGTCTGAAAGGCTGTGGTCATTCCAAGCACTTGTTCAGAGTAAAGCGACAGTGTGACGCTGCTAAAGACCCACAGCAGACACTTTATCAGACCATCACAGTGTGACAGCACATGAAGATTGTTGTTGTTGCCTTGAGAGGAAACTCATTCATGACATCGTTTTGGTCATGGTCATTCTTCATCATCAGGAAATCTGTCTCTGAGCACACTGCACCTCTGCTTTAAGACGAGTGCCTAAAAATAATCTGCCACGATTTTGATAATCAGACAGTGTTTTTGATTTATTTATTTAAATTCTTTATTTAGAGAACACCTGAGAACATTTCACCAGCTACAAAGAAATAGCTTTGCAGTTACACAAAGCGTTAGAAGTCTGTAACAAATGAGGCTTCCCTTCTCCACATGTGAATTACCAGTAAACCTCATCTGGTCTGTGTGTATCAGCTGGGAAAGACAATTCGAGTCTGTTGTCATGAGTTGACGTGTGTAGCTTGTAAAATTGGTCTAAATGACCTGCAGTCCAGTCTGTGTCTGTGTTAAATGTCTGTGGAAGACTTGGTATTAACTCAGACCAGAAAGTCTGGTGCCTCTGTGGAGAAAAATCGTCAGTGGCTCATTTGCTTCCAGCTGTTCCCGTGTTATTCTCTGAACTGTCGCGTTCACTGTTCATCTTCCAAGTGTGGCTGTGGATTCAAGCCTTAGAATCAAAGGGAAAAGTCTTTTGTGTTTCATTTTGCATATATAAAAGTATTTTTGGAGTCGCTGTCCCTGGTTTTCACCTGTCACCTGTTTTTCTAATTCATTCTTTTTTTGCACAGATGTCAAAGATGCTGTTTCTAATTTCTCAGATGTGCGACTACAGAGTAAACTGAATGTTTTTGTGTTGTGAATCTGAAAACGTTACTTTGGTCTGTTTTATAGACAAAAGAATTAATAAAAATAAGAGGCAGATTCATTGATAATGAAAGTAATTGTTAGTCACAGCCCTGATTTGAAAATACTTTTCACTCTTGAGTGAATTTGTTTGGGTTTTGAAAGAATTGTCATCCCTGCTTTTGTACCAAACACTAGCTGCTTGATGTTTCATGGTGGTATGTTGAGGTCCAGGATGGATGAATGGATGGATGGATGGACGGATGGATGGACGGATGGATAGATGGGTAGATGAACTCATGAGTCCACTGTCAGACTCGCAGGATCTGTTAGGTCTGCAGTTTCCTCCCAGCTGATCTGTGATGTGTGTGAACAAAATGATCATTGTCTGCAGTCACCAGAGCTTCAGTTGCTTTCATCCCCTTCATCAATTAATTAATTAAAGGCCAATCCGGGCCTATAGAACTGGATCAGTACCAGTTAAAGCAAAGCTGATCCAAACCGGATCCTTTTCCTGAGCTGTGCAATGTTGGTCCACCTCCGCTTGCTGCTGTTGCAGCTCTTCTCCTAAATGAATGTGAACTGGATCTGTATCACAGCCGCTGCCCTGATTCGAGGATCCTTAAAGGCTTCACAGCATTCATTCATTCATCAGGAGACTCAGGAGAATGTAGAATGCAATTTGTTATCGTTGTGTGAAGACTGAGTCCAGTATAGTCCAGAACACACCCGAAGAAGGAGTGATCTGTATTAGCTGTGTTCGTTCTCACGCAGGAATCGATGCGTTGCAGAGTGAAATTGAGCCCCGTTCTCAGAGCTATGGCACATCGGCCTCAGAGACCGTGTGAAGCCCCAGCGGTTTGAACCGTGTGTGCGTCCGTGTTGTCAGAACGTTGAGACTGAAGCTAAGGGATTCTTAAATACCGTGATCATAGGCGGGTCGCATGTTTGAGGCCGAAGCTACTTTTAAATTTCAAATAAGGCCAGAAAAAGCTGGTGTTTCCTTCCGCTCAGCCTGCTGCGCTCCGTCACAGCCAACAGATTCTTTTCTTGTTCTTTGGTCACATTTGGAGAAAATTCTGGGCGAGGAGCAGCTGAGAGTTTTTCCCATGAGTCATCAGGGCTGCGGGCCGGAAGCGAAGACACGCAGCCCCGTTATAGATCCACATCACACAGAGCAGACGTACTCTGTGTTCAGTGTGATAACATGAAGCCAGAGGTCTCACTGTGACTCACGGAGCTGTTTTAGAGAGTTGCAGTGTGATTGGATGGGAGGGTGGAGCTGGTGGAGCCCGCTGCTGCAGAGATCCTCTATTAAGCACAGATGCTGCTCAGATTTCTTTTGAGCACTGAAGCAGCTGGTGCTCTTATCAGTGCTCCTTCACTTTTATTGTATATGTTGGCAAGTGATTGTGCTCTTTTTAACTGTTGTTCTTTGGGAGGAGGAGAGAATGAACAGTTGTATACAAAGCAGAAGATACTCAGCAGTCACTACAGGGGCACTGTGTTTCTTTTTTTACAGTTTACGCAATAAATCATCATCAGTTTGAAATTTGAAATGGTTTGTATTTGCAGACCTGAATTCATTTTACAGTTCAGACCTCAGCTTTTAGTTGAGCCCTGAAAAGTGAATGTTGACTTAATGGATAAAAAGTGCTGTCACATGTGAAGATGCTCTAAAAAGAAATACCATTAAAACTGTTGCTATGAGAATGGAAGAGATAAGTGACAGCAGCTTTAGTGCCATTGGTGGTCCTGCTTCAGGTGGGCTCTGGTCTGCACTGGACTGAGGTTAGATTATCGTGAAAGGGTGCAGGTCTGAACAGAGCCCAATGACTCCTTTCTTACCTGCACACAGATGACCAGTCACTGAGCAAGGTGGGTGAGATGGCAGAATGTTTTAGTGTTTTAGAAAGGTGCACATATAGTGGAGCATGAACCCCCCAACCCGACATCGAGGGGGGGCCTGAATCAGTTCATTTTTGTCCTGGAGAGTGTCTCAGTCGTCTCTGTCGGCTCTGAGACGAACTGGACCAAACAGGAAGTCTATCAGATTCAGACAGAGGCGAGGCTTGTCCCCTGTTTACCAGGAAATGATATCATCTTGGCAAAGAAGACGTTGTGTTCCTCTCGTGTTTCTTAGCAACCAGGAGACAAAGAATTGACTCATTCATCATCAGCTGAAGAGTCTTCATCAGGCGCTCAGCTGAATCAGCTGCTGTCAGAGTTTTAGAAAAACTGCAAAATGAATTCATAGGATGAAATAACATGTTACGTTTTCACACACGGAAAGATCAGGAAAAACCGTCTTCAGCTGTTATTTTTCTGAGTGAAACATCAAAACATAAACATTACATTCAGGAAGCTGTTTATTTAAAACCTGAATGTGCCACTTGGTTATTTGTGTTCTGTAGGAACAGGCTCCGAGTGAGACCTCAGTGCTGCTTCACACCTGCAGAACAGTGAACAGAGAACAGGACAGAGAACAGGACAGAGAACAGGACAGAGAACAGGACAGAGAACAGGACAGAACAGAGAACAGAGAACAGGACAATGAACAATGAACAGAGAACAGAACAGAGAACAGAGAACAGAACAATGAACAGAGAACAGAGAACAGAACAATGAACAGAACAATGAACAGAGAACAGAACAATGAACAGGACAGAGAACAGGACAGAGAACAGGACAGAGAACAGGACAGAGAACAGAACAATGAACAGAGAACAGGACAATGAACAGAACAGAGAACGGAACAGAACAGAACAGAACAGAGAACAGGGCAGTGAACAGTGAACAGAACAATGAACAGAACAATGAACAGAGAACAGAACAGAGAACAGAACAATGAACAGAACAATGAACAGAACAATGAACAGAACAGAGAACAGAACAGAGAACAGGACAGAGAACAGGACAGAGAACAGGACAGAGAACAGGACAGAGAACAGGACAGAGAACAGGACAGAACAGAGAACAGGACAGAGAACAGAGAACAGGACAATGAACAATGAACAGAGAACAGAACAGAGAACAGAGAACAGAACAATGAACAGAGAACAGAGAACAGAACAATGAACAGAACAATGAACAGAGAACAGGACAGAGAACAGGACAGAGAACAGGACAGAGAACAGGACAGAGAACAGGACAGAGAACAGGACAGTGAACAGTGAACAGAACAATGAACAGAACAATGAACAATGAACAGAGAACAGAACAATGAACAGAACAGAGAACGGAACAGAACAGAACAGAGAACGGAACAGAACAGAACAGAACAGAGAACAGGGCAGTGAACAGTGAACAGAACAATGAACAGAACAATGAACAGAACAATGAACAGAGAACAGAACAGAGAACAGAACAGAGAACAGAACAGTGAACAGAACAGTGAACAGAACAGTGAACAGAACAGAGAACAGAACAGAGAACAGAACAGAGAACAGAACAGAGAACAGAACAGAGAACAATGAACAGAGAACAATGAACACAGAACAGAGAACAGAACAGAGAACAGAACAGAGAACAGAACAGAGAACAATGAACAGAGAACAGAGAACAGAACAGAGAACAGAGAACAGAACAGAGAACAGAACAGAGAACAGAACAGAGAACAGTCTTTAAAATATTTGCTTATTCATGTTTAGCTTTGTTACACACATTTTACGTTCTGTGTGAACAACAAGACGATGTTACTGTAACAGATGAGGACAGAAATGGAAGGTCGTCCGGGTGTTGATGTCGACGGTGTGTCCTCCTGTGTCCTCTGCAGGAAGTCGAGCCTACGTGTTGCTGTCTCTCAGTCAGCAGGACGGCATCGAGCAGCACATGGACTTCGATAACCGCTACACTCTGTTGGAGCTGTTCGCTGAAACCACGTCATCGGAGGAGCACGGCATCTCCTTCGAAGGGATTCACTTGCCTCAGGTAAATATATATTTGTACACATAATAATAATAATATCTTTAATTTATAAGCACCTTTCTCAACACTCAAGGACACTTTACAAAGATAAATACAGCAAAAATAAGACAAATACAAAAGACAACAGATAAAAGTATGCTATTTTGAAAAGGTGAGTTTCGAGTCTGCATTTGAACTGAGGGAGAGTCGGGGGGTGGGGGTGTTATGGTGGAAAGAGGGAGTTTTGGTGATGATACGAGCAGCTGAGTTCTGCACGAGTTGAAGCTTATGGAGGGATTTGTGAGGAAAACCAAAGAGGAGGGGATCGCAATAATCAATATGGGAGGTGACGAGACTGTGCACAAGGATAGAAGTGGTATGATCGGTGAGGAAGGGGCAAAGACAGAATCACAGAGGAGTGACACTGATCTGACTGACTCAGACCGAGGCCAGTGTGGAACCATCGGGGTCCACACTGGTCAGGGTTTGAGACTGAGACTTCACAGTGAAGGAGGAAACATCTGGAGTCCAGCTGTTGAGATTTATACAGAGGCTGTGGGTTTTTACACGAGGAGGAGACGTGATTTGACAAAGCTTTAACAAAGTAGTTGTGTTGATCAGTTTCACGACGCTGAACATGTCAATGTCCGGAAATAGAGCTGCGGAGGCCTCTTCAGTATTTTCCCTCTTTGTGTTCAGATTCCTGGGAAGCTGCTGTTCTCTCTGGTGAAGCGTTACCTGTGTGTCACATCTCTGATGGACAAACTCAACACGGCGGGGGCGGAGTCCAGCTCTGACAGGCAGGACACCAGCCCCTCCCCTGCCTCCTCCTCGTCCTCCAGCACTGCCCACCAGACTGAGCACCTGCGGGTCCAACGGGAGTTCGACTTCACGATGGCCATGGCCAACCTGATCTCAGAGCTGGTTCGGGTGATGGGCTGGGACCGGAACCGCCAGCCCCCCGATGGCTCCGCCCACTATCCTGGTGGAGGCGGAGTCAGCGTGGATGAGCAGGGTGAGGAGGCGTCTCGCCCGGTCCTCAGGTCCATCTTCCAGCCTCGATTCTGCGCCTCTCCTGTTGCTCTCACCGTCAGCTCCGCTGGTGCAACGCCTGCCGCCACACCACCAAAGAAGAAGACAGGAAATGGATTCAAAACACGCTCCGACTTCGCCAGCCGCTCGGGCTACGTAGAGTATGTCCAGGACAACCTGAAGAGTGGCATGATGGTCCGCATGCTGGAGGACTATGAGGAGGTGAGCGCCGGGGACGAAGGAGAGTTTCGCTACAGCAACGACGGCTCGCCACCTGTTCAGGTGAGGAAACGTATTAGTTCTGGGCTGAAAATAATGTTTCTTTTCATTTTCAGCTCATCTGTTAATTATCACCCGGACTTCTCACTTAGTTCCTTTGTCTTCAAAATATCAGAGAATAGTAACAACTGTTTTATGGAATGACCCAAAACCTCTACACATCCACTGTACTTTAATGTGCCCTGCATCTGTGTGTGGTATTCAGGTCTACTGGAACTCCCTGTCCAGGACTTACTGGGTCCACTGGCACATGGTGGAGATCCTGGGCAGCAGCAGCAGCAGTCAGGCTGAGAAAGAGACGCAGGAGAAAGCCTCGTTTCTCACAGAGACACTCAAACTCACTGCTGGTAAGACCTGACCCGCTGACAGTCTGTTTCCCTGCCTGTCTACCTGACTGCACCTGTCTGAAAATGTCTCTCCTTCTGCTTCTTCTTCTTATCCCTCAGTGAGCCAGACGTTCTTCTCGAAGCCTCCCGGCGGTCTCTACTCTCTGCCGTACCTGTCGGAGGGTCTGCAGACGGAGCCGGTAGCTCTGAGCAGAGCTGAGTGGTGGGAGATCCTCTTCTTCATCAAGAAGCTGGAGCCAAAACAGCAGCAGGAAGTCAACAGCATCCTGCTGCAGAGCCTCGACGACCAGGTAACACACAGAAACCAGGAGTCATGCTGGGAAACTGAGGCTCATATGTTTTCAGACCAAAGAGTTTATTTTAGTTTAGTGGAAATTCCAGTGTTTCCTTTTCAGAGATATTTTTCTGGATAACAGACAGAGGCGTATCGAGGTTCTGTGAATCATAATGATGAAGAACGTTCTCAGTTTCCTGACAGGCTGTGTCACTGATGGATTTTAAAATGAAGCCTGAGTTTGACAGAAACTCTGACCTGCAGGGTTTCTGGTCCCCAACCCCTGGGCTGCGAACCGGCACCGGTCCGTGGGTCAACTGGTACCGGGCCACACAGAAAGAATACATAACTTACATTATTTCCGTTTTATTATCTGATTCTAAACGATGTTTTATTTTGGAAAATTACCGGATTCTCCCTTTTCATGCACTTTGTATTTGTTTTTGTGGTGTATCTTATGTTGAAGGCATGTTTAACCTTTATCATGACGACCAGAGAGTGTGGCGTTATGATGTTGGTGCGATGTTACCAGGACGCTGCTAATAAAGTTGCATACACAGTGGATTCACGTTTATTATTTAGAAAATAACAGTTTTTATGTCTGTCGTATCACTTTTATTTTATCTGCCACACCTTAGAGGCCGGTCCGTGAAAATATTGTCTGACATTAAACTGGAGGCCGCTGCTTTATGTCACTCAGGTGTGTGGTCAGACAGGTTCAGTAACCAGAGCGTTACACAGGAAACACTGTACTCTGTATGATCAGTGTGAGTGACGCCGTGATGCTCAGATTTATTTCTGTTCAGCTGTGGGATTTCTTTAGACTAAACTCTGCTTAGTGTCCGCTCTTTAAATTACTCAGAATAAGATCTTCAAAAGCTGATTAGGAACCTGGTTACCTGGTTACAGAGACCAGGTTTCTTGTTAACATGATGATCAGAAACCAGATTGCTAAAGAGAACCAGCAGTAACCTGTTTACTGAGGTGCATATTGACACACTCCTTCAGGACGGGGAGCTGGATGATTCGTCCCTGATCAGCCTCTCTGTCCCCGGAGACGTGGCCAAGAAGCTGCTCCACTACCTGAAGCAGAAGCTGCCTTCATCATGCCTGAGCGACCTGCTCTGCTCCCACGCCTTCTCCAAACACTACCTGAAGAGAGGAGGAGGATGTCTGGAGGATGAAGAGCTGCTGGGTGAGGACACAAACACCATGACACATAAAACACAGCGTTTCAGTGTTCACCGCCTCACTGAGTCTAACTGTGCTTCTTTTCCAGCTGAAAGCTCTTTGGGTTCGTCAGGTTTAGGGGCAGGAGGAGCAGGAGGAGCAGGAGGAGGAGGGGGAGGAGGGGGAGGAGGGGGAGGAGGAGGAGGGGGAGGAGCACAGAGCTCCTTGTCTTCGTCGTCAGCCTCGGCCTCCTCTTCCTCAGCGATGGGGTCTGTCTCCAAGAAAGCAAAGAAGGAGATTCCTGCTGATTCAGGCTTCTGCAGCTCAGAGACGGAGAGTGAGCTGCCAACAGAGGACGACAGCAAATATCCAGATGACCTGGAGGACAAGATGAAAGGTGGGAGACATGTACAGAGACAGGTGTCAACTGTCTCACAGTTAATGCAAATTAAAAAATGGGGACCTTTGTTTGTCCAGCTGACATACTGTGTCCAGCCCATCACAGTAAACGGGTCAGTGTCTCAGTTTTAACGTGTTGATTCTGTTTTTACCGTGAGCTTTTCTCATTGTATGATGAACGTGTGACGTGGCTGAGGAACGTGTGAAATGACTGAGGAACGTGTGACGTGACTGAGGAACGTGTGAAATGACTGAGGAACGTGTGACGTGACTGAGGAACGTGTGAAGTGACTGATGAACGTGTGATGTGACTGATGAACGTGTGATGTGACTGATGAACGTGTGATGTGGCTGATGAACGTGTGATGTGGCTGATGAACGTGTGAAATGACTGAGGAACGTGTGACGTGACTGAGGAACGTGTGAAGTGACTGATGAACGTGTGAAATGACTGATGAACGTGTG
>JBBMJY010000003.1:297721-320281 GCA_037833715.1 Toxotes lorentzi | reverse complement strand
GAGGAACGTGTGACGTGGCTGATGAACGTGTGAAATGACTGAGGAACGTGTGACGTGGCTGAGGAACGTGTGACGTGGCTGAGGACTGTCTGAACTCCTCTGTTCTGACCTCCCTGCAGTGTTTAACAACCCACGGGTCCAGGGGAAGAAGACGGTGCTGGAGAAGCTCGGGGAGGTTGTGGACATCCTGAAGAAGGGAGGGTCGGGCTCAGACCAGGCCCAGCAGCTGGCCGCCGTCCTCTTCATCACCAGATTGTTGGAGGAGAAGGGGACTCAGGAGAAAAACTCCATGAGGAGCGACTCTGCTCAGACCATACGGTGAGAAAGTGGTTTCTTCACTGGGCGACAGCTATCCATACATGAGGGGCCCTAAATCCTAAACATTAAATCACGTTCACCTTCAATCATGTTGTATGTTTCATGGTGAAAGATGGTCTGTCCTGGATCCGAAGGGCCTTTTCGTGCCCTCGACTGGAGGCTCGATCCGTCATGTCCTTACGACTTTGGTTGCTGTGGCGACTGCTGTTGGTGCCACGCAGATCCAAAGAAGAAAAGTCAGACAGTAATGAAAGTGACAGAGGACAGAATCCACGAGCACATGTTCAGAGGTTTATCCAAACTTAAATAAGGTTTCATCAAGAGGAGATGGTCCAAAATTTTCTTTTCTACTCTTATGGTCCGTTTGCCTTCAGACCACAAGAGTCCAAGAATGGATCATTGGAAGTGGACTAAGAACCTCCTTTTCAGTTGTTTGACCCACATCAGAGTTTGATTGACAGCTTAGAAGAAGAGAACAAACCGTTTATCATAACTGGAGCACACAGGTGACCCGCCTCCTCTCGTACATGTGTCCCTTTGAATCATCGTTGTTTGTTTTTCAGTTTGTGTCCTGAACCTCTGACAGAGCGGAGTCTCCACAGGCTGAGCCACGGCTCACGTTCCACTCGCATCGTGTAAACATTTTACTGAGCTTTAATCATCATAGGGATTGTGTGTTTGACACAGTGCTGTTCAGACGGAGGTGACGTACACTCAGTATGGTGCCTGAACACCTCGTGTGTGACACAGACGTAGAGCTTGAAGATGTCGAACTATCCCATAATTTACCAAACAATGAGGGAACAATCCCAAAAATAAGATTTGAAGTTTGTGAAGCCGAACTGTGTGTTTTTTCAGACCCAGTCTGACAGTAGAACATCTGAATAACAGTGTGTTAGAACCTGACTGTTCTGTCTGTGCTCTGACAGGGATAAGGTCCTGAAGCTGCTGGTCGAGCTGCTGGCTTCGACGTCTAAAGATGTGGTGATCAGCACGCTGAGACTCACTCACCTCCTCATGCTGAAATACGAGTGGAGGGTTTCCTTCGCCACTGAGGGGGGGGTCAAAGCCATCCTGTCCAGCATGCAGGAGTTCGCCCCCGTCACACATGTTCAGCAGCTGGCGCTCGCGGTGAGCAGTTTTTCTCTTGTGTTGTATATACAGAGTAACTCGGCACCTCCTGTAAATCCTGTATTTGCCACTAACCTGTGGCGTAATGTCTCACCTCACTGTGGTGATGCACAAGTGTACTCCGGGGTGTGTCAGTGCACTGTGACATCACTGCCACAGGTGTGGCTTTATTTATAACTGTGACTTTCTCCAGTTTGAACTGTGAAGTTGTTGCTTTTATCATAACAAATTCTACAAAGTAGCTTTAACCTGAGATCTCACACACCTGTCAGCAGTTACAGTTTGAAGTACGACCTGTACCTGCTTCCTCCTGTCAGACTCTGAAGGTGATCACCGGAGCCAGTAAACACGACCTCCGCAGCGTCGGCAGCAGTCTCCCTCTCTCAGAGTCTGGCACTCAGATGATGCTGGAGATCTTTGCCAGCATAGGCTCAGCCACACCTGAAGGCTCCAGAGGCCTGCTGGGAGCCGTCCCCGCCGCCATCGACCTCATGCTCAAGACCAAAGGGTAACCGACTGCTCCTGGTTCAGGTTTTTCTGTCTCTGATGGTCTGATGGTCTGTTTCCTGTGCACTGATTCTCAATTCTCTGTGCAGCTGCATGCTGTCGGTGCGTAACGGCCTGCTGGTCATCATCATGCTCATCTCCAACCATAAGAGTCTGGCGGAGCAGCTGGTGGCCTGCGACGTCACCACCGTCCTCAAGAAGTGTCTGACTCTGTCCCGAGCTGAGATCATGCTCGCCATCATCGCCCTCAACCACATCTCCATGGTCCACAAGCTGGAGAGCAAAGGTATGACTGACGACTCTGAGCATGACCTCAGGAAGAGTCGGTGTGGAGCGCTGATCTGAAAGCTCTACAAGCGCTTCTTTCTTCACATTTAAAAGCTGTGAACCTAAAAACCACAGCACATCGAATAGGGGTGGTTAATCGGTCCAAGTTCCCGATTGGATTCCGATTATTGAGGTCTCAATTCGAGCCGCATCTGGACCTTAAGGTTTTTGGTTTAATATCACATGAAACTTTGAGGCTTGTTAGTTCTTAAATATAAAGCTGACCCCTGTGACCTGTCGTCACAGGGTTCCGAAATTTCCAAACTTACCATTTGGTCTCTCCTGTGCTGATTGAAGCTTGATCTCCCAGTGTCTCAGTGTGTGTCTGTGTTTCCCTCTGCTGTTCAGTAATTTAAAGGTGTGGGTGCAGGGGGTTATTTCTGTGTTATTGTATCTGTATTCTTTGTAAATGTGAAACTGTATGTGTGTACTCACATCTGTGAATCTGTGTGAGAATGTGTGATGTGGTTCTGCTGCAGGGAGGGAGCCCTAACCGCCTCGATGGCTTCCTATGAGCTCGTTTTGTGGTTGTTGTCAGTAGTGATCCTGTGAGCCTGATCTCAGGTATGATAGGAGTGTAGCAGGAGTCACAGGTGCAAAGAGCCAGTTGAGACACAACTGAGGTGGAAATGAAGAACTGTCTGACAACATTTAGATTTTTGGCCTCATGTATTTACCGAGTCTGGTGTTAACAGCAGTTCTGCTGTGCTGTGCAGTCAGTGTTCTGTTGTTCCTGTTGTGTTTACTGTTCATGCTGTTGTGTTGTTGTTTGTGTGTATTTTCTCCTGCAGAGTGTCGTGAGCAGCTGGACTTCAAGGACACAGAGCTGCAGATGTTGGTGGTGAGTCTGAAGGAGCTGACAGCCACCAAAGAGGTGATCCAGACTCTGGAGCAGCTGCTGTGTGACGACGCCTCACAGCTGGAGGAGGAACGCAGCCAGGTGTGCACACACACACACACAAGAACGTCACTTATCCCAGCACGAGCGGCCGTCAAGCCACATTTCCACTTTTCAGTCTCTGCATAGTTTTGAGTAGGTGGTCTACCAGCTCAAGGGTCAGGAGATGGAGTTTAAGGCAGAGCACGCCTTCAGGCCACCTCTGCAGCCCTTCAAGTAGAGAAAGAAAGAGATGCTGCTCTGGCTGAACCTCACGAATGCCCCCAGCACACTGAGGATTATGTAAAGGAGAAGAAATTAGTGGATCACTGCACACTCTATCCAGTCCATGAGAAGCCCCAAGATCCTCCAAGAACGCAAGGAGATCCTCAGAGATCACTCCAGGAGCTTCAGATGCTGCTCATCCACCATCACGTGGCGAAAGAGAGATTAGAGAGAGATCAGTAGTAGTTGTCTGGGGTCTCTTTTGGAAGACGCCCAGACGCAGAGGGTTTTGGACACTGTGGGTCGTTCATGTTTGGTTTGTAGGAGCAACCTACTATAAAGACAGGTGGTGGTGTGTCAGCCATGTGATGTAGTGACTCCACAGTCCTGTTCCATCCAGATGTAGTTTCTGCAGCTGTTTCACTGTCAGACCCTGATCTAATCCACGTTTAGGATAAACTTAAGGATCAGATCAGATCAGGCTCAGTATCAGCATGCCTGGACTTGGATCGGGACCAAAAAACATGACTGAGACAGTTGTTGATCAGTGTGCCTCTGTGTTCAATCACTAAATGTGAGTGTTTCTACAGGTGACTCACAGTCGTGACACCTACCAGGATCTGGTTCGTCTGATGGAGCAGCACCGAGCCGACCGGGCTGTACAGCTGTCCATCCTCAGGTACATGACATAACATGACATGTGACATACATGTCGTCGTCGTGTTGTGAAGCTTGTCTGATTTTTTTTTTTTTTTTTTTAAATGTCTTCCTGCAGGATCCTGAACAAGTTCTTAGACAACTACCGGGAGGATGTGCTGCCGTGGCATGAGAGCATCGAGCCCTGTCTGTCCTCCATGACGGCCTTCATCAATGACAGAGAGGTCAGCACACTCAGCCCAAGGGCAGAAAACTGAGAAGCACACCCACCATTGTATATGTCCGTTAACCTCCTGTGATTGGTCCTACAGGTGGTCCAGCTGTTCATCCGCTTCCTGTACCGGCTGGCGTCTCTGAACAAAGACTATGCGGTGGTGATGTGTCGTCTGGGGACCAAAGAGGCTCTGGTGAAAGCTCTGGACAAACACAGCACCAATCTGCTGCTGATCACAGAGCTCCGAGACCTCATCACAGACTGTGAGAAGTACGCCAGCCTCTACAAGAAGATGACCACCAGCGTCCTCGCTGGATGCATTCAGGTAAACTGTTGGGTGGGAGTGGAGGGATTAGAGGGCTCAAAAGATGGAGCTACGTAATAGTCAGTGATCGTCCAGCAGTGAAACAGACAGTAAGACAAGAAACAGAAAAGAGGTGGATGGTGGAGGACCTCCATCAGTTTCAAGGTCATACGCTGCAGGACGGAGGAACGAGGACGGTAGATACAGAATTACCCACTTTCCTTTCTGTTTCCTGTCAGATGGTGTTGGGTCAGATTGAGGAGCATCGCCGTAGTCATCAACCAATCAACATCCCTTTCTTTGACGTGTTCCTCAGGAATCTCTGCCAAGGTGTGTTCCGCTTATTCTTCCGTTTGTGAGACCTGAGTTAATGTTGATGTTAATACATTTTTTTGGTGGCTGCTCGAAGAAGCTCTTAGATGAGGTATCATAACTGGTCTTACTGGTGTTCAGGTTCCAGTGTGGAGCTGAAGGAGGATAAGTGCTGGGAGAAGGTGGAGGTTTCATCCAATCACCATCGAGCTAACAAACTGACCGACAAGAACCCCAAAACTTACTGGGAGTCCAACGGCTGCACCGGCTCGCACTTCATCAACATCTACATGCACAAAGGAGTCGTCATCAGGTAGAGCTCACTGTTTATGGTCCTGGTCCTGGTCCTGGAGATGATACTGATACTAATACGCTGCGGTTGACTCATCAGCCACTGTTGTGTTTGTGTGCAGACAACTGGCCATCCTGGTGGCCAGCGAGGACTCCAGCTACATGCCGGCCCGAATCCTGGTTCTGGGAGGAGACGACCCCACCAACATCAACACGGAGCTCAACACAGTGAGTCTGTTCTCCACATCAGTTCAGGGGACAAACGATGAGGACAGATTCTCATCAGGCCTGCTGTTTCACCTCAGCTTCAGCTTCTACAAACTTTGTCTGTCCTCGTCTTGGACTAACCTAATCCTAAACAAGCTTTTCACCACAGTCTGTCTGAAAAAGACTCTGACAAAGAGTAGCTGTATTTATTAATCCAGTTCAACCTGTCAGTCCTGTGTGATGGGCAGAGAAGTGCTTCGGAGAGGAGGAAGTTTAACAGCATTCAACAACACCCGGACCCTGACTCTGCCTCTGAGGCTTCCCTGAGATCCCATTAATCTGAGAAGAATAGAGTCCTCATCACTTAGGCCTTTTCTTTGGTACAGGTGAAGCATGAACTACAGTAACACATAAACCACATCAGTGTCTCTGGTCTCAGTCCTACAGTCCCAGACCCTGAACCTGTGTGGTCAGACTTTTGAACGTCAGAATCATTGTCTGACCTCAGTGTTTTTCAGTCTTTCTGAACTCATCAGTCCCGTGTCCCGACCTGTTTGTTTCTTATTGTTCGTCCTTTGTCATACTTGTTTTTTTCTTCAAACTCCTTTCAGCAGCGTCCTCTCTAAACATTCTGGTAGAGAGACTTCTGGTCTTGGTTGTTGTTCAGTCACGTGAAACTGGATGAGACTCTGTCCACTTTGACTCAGTCTGTGGACCGGACTACCAGAGGGACCAGGACCCTGGACCTGCTGTATGCTACTGAGATTCTGCCTCAGACATCACTTTTTACTGCTCCCTCACTGTTATTATTGGTTTTTACTGTTTTATAGCAGTTTTTCTCTGTGGATCATGGGAATCTTTTTATATTAAACTGCACGTGTGCCATGAATGAAACCCGTCCTGGTGTGTTTGTGTGTCTGTGCAGGTGAATGTGACGCCGTCAGCCAGTCGGGTGGTTCTCCTGGAGAACATGACCAGGTTTTGGTCCATCATCCAAATCCGAATCAAAAGATGTCAGCAGGTCAGTCTCTGAGTTCAGGTCTGGTTCTGGTAGGTGAAGGTCCTCCTGTCGTATCCTGACCCCACCCACCTCTCTGTAACAGGGTGGCATCGACACTCGGGTCCACGGTTTTGAGGTTCTGGGTCCGAAGCCGACGTTCTGGCCGGTGTTTAAGGAACAGCTGTGCTGTCGGACCTACCTGTTCTACAGCACCAAGGCTCACACCTGGTGTCAGGAGGTGATGGAGGACAAGACGCAGCTGCTGCAGCTCTTCAATAAGTAAGAGAAGAAACAGAAAATCCTGCAGTAATACAGATCTGGAACTGAGGACCATCAGAACCTTTTTAAACCCTGAAAGCTCTTATAAACTGTGTGTGTGTGTGTGTGTGTGTGTGTGTGTGTGTGTGTGTGTGTGTGTTCAGACTGAACAGCGCTCTGAGACATGAGCAGATGTTTGCAGACCGTTTCCTACCAGACGCCGAGGCGGCTGAAGCCCTGGGTCGAACCTGCTGGGAGGCTCTGATCACCCCTATCGTCCACAGCATCACACTGTCAGGTACACACGCACGCACGCACGCACACACACACACACACACACACACACACACACACACACACACACACACTGACAACTAAATACCTCGCCCTAACCTAAACCTGATTCTAGCCTTCACCCTAAAACCAGGGTTAGCACGACAAGCCCACACACTCTCTGAGTCCCTGTTTGTGTTTACCCAGAATCCTCGGTGTCCAGCCCTCTGTCCTGGCTGCTCAGTGAGTACCTGGATAACGCCGAGTTGGCCCGCAGATGTAAAAGCCGGGCAGCCATCTTTAATTCCAGAGTGAGACGTCTTACACACCTGCTGGTCCACGTGGACACGAGCCGCACGGACAGCGAGGAGCTGAAACCACCTGTGAAATCAAGTGAGTCTGAAACACTGTCACACACACACACAGGACACACACAGGACACACACAGGACACACACAGGACACACACAGGACACACACAGGACACACACACACACACACACACAGCACACACACAGCACGCACACACACGCGCACACACACACACACAGCACTGTGCCCAGTTTATTCCTGCTCTTATTTTGGTAGGGTGTTTTGGTCTGGTAGTGTTCGGAGACTCAAATCAGACTCAGAGCTTTGATTGACGTGTTAAACGGTGAAGAACCTGAACGTCTCTGCACTTTAAACAAGGCTGTGGGGTTTTTTCACTGGTGCTGATCTACCATTGATATTTGTATTGGTACATCATGTAGTGACTGTATTTAAATTGATTAATCAATCAGATTAATTATCCTGCTATCTAAAGAAAGCAAACTATGACATAAAATTAGTCTGTGAATCTGCACTAACCCTGAAATCATGTTGAGTTTCTTTTGTACATAAACTCTTGTCATTGCATATTTACTATAAATTAAAATACGGATTAGGTTTATTTTGCTTTGCTTGAACTTGTTTTGTCACTTGTTATTTTGATTTAAAGTATTGATATACACATCATCTGAACACTGAGCTTTTTTACTCCTGGATGTTTAAAGAGTCTATTTTGTCTCCAGAAGGTCTCAACAGAAGCAAAGAGCTGAAGAGTAAGTAACAGCTGAGTTTAGAGGCAGTCTGTTGCATTTTATTTGTTTATGCTCTGCTCTGTGACTTTTCATGAGTCCAGATGAGGACAGGAAGTCGTCGCGTCACCTCCTGCTGTTTGACCTCTGAACTGTCGGACAGCAGTGTCTCAGGTTCAGTTTGGTGTTATACTGGACTTTTGTTATTGCCAAAAAAAATCCTATAGAAGTTTTGAGTGTCTGAGGTTCTCAGCTCCTCCTCACAAATATATAGTTTCATTTTAAAGACTCATTTCTGCAGCTGCTCACCGTAGTTTTTATCAAACAGGAGGAAATAGGGACTTTGTTAGGGACTATTTTCAGCGGCGTATTAATCCATATTCGGAGTTGTGACCATTTGTGGGACTCCATTCAGCTTCAGGCCCTTCAGGTGTTTAATGTTTACGGGTACATTACAGGATGACTTCATCCAAATTATAAAGAAATAACAGATTTGTTTTTATCTGTCCATGTTGTGCTGCTCAGAGCTTTGAAAGATGACCTGTAAGACAATTTACAAGAAAGTCGACCAAAACATTTACGTTTGCATTGTAGAAGCTGGAACCAGAGACTGGCCGGTCGTTTCAGCTTGTTTGTTTGTTTGTTTTTTAATTTTCAGGTTCCCCGCCTCAGTCTAAACACACCTTCAGATGAAAACATCAGGTTATTAATGAGTCAAAGATTGAAAATGATTTTGAAGTAAGGGTCCAGCAGGGGGCGTCAGTCGACACTTTCTCCTCCTCTCCTGACTGAAACATTCAGCTTCAGACAAACAAACCTGAAGTCATCAGGACGCATTTACACTCCATCTTTTTCTTTCAGTTTGGACTGTTGTTATTTTTACTGCAGACTTCCTGTTCCCATTGTAGCCATGACATTGATGCAAATTCTTTTCAGATGGAAAGGAAGGACAGAGCAGAGGCACGGCTTTATTTTTGCGTTAATGGCTGCCGTTTTCATTTCCGTTTCTTTGTTCTGGTTAAATATATCAATGACGATCTTCATTCAGAAAATCAACCTTTTAAAATTTTTCTTCCAGACGGTAAGGAGGGTAAAAACAAAGACACCTCTGCGGCGTCCTCTTCATCCTCATCTTCCTCAGCCAAGCCCAAAGTAAAGAGCAGCAGCAGCATCGCAGGCATCGCCCTCTGTTGGCAGGGGGTGGTACAACTCCAGGTAAGATCATGTTTTTCGGTCAGTCGATGCTACACTTCATTATCACTGTATTATCATGAGTCCTGACGTTTTGGTCCATGATGTTTTCTCCGAATGTGAAGCATATAAATGACCCCTCCCCCCTCAGGTGAAGAAATTTCTGGAGTCGAGCTGCAGTCTGCCGGACTTCGTGGAGCGTTACCGGACCCTGTACCTGCGACTGAAGAACGCCATGGAGGAGCTGTTTGGACAGCAGACTGCCTTCGTTCTCGCCCTCCGTCATGGCTTCTCTGCTGCACTGCTTCAACTCTCCATCCTCAGAGCCATGCATGTAAGTCTGGTTTAACTCAGCTCAGGTTCATTTCCAGTTGTAGTTGACCCGTGCAGTGTGATGACAGTGTTTCCTCGGTGTGCAGGTGAGTGAGCGTTTTGCTCAGTACATCGATCAGATGATCCAGGCCAGCGGTGCGACGTCCGGCAGCATGGAGACTCTGGAGCGGCTGCAGCAGTTTCTGGAGCCGATGCTCTTCCTGTCGGGCTTGGAGCTCGCCAACACATTCGAACACTTTTACAGGTCTGAATGTCACAAGACCAACACAGCTGCTAACAGACGTCTTAGTGCCTGGATGCAGCAGCAGGAGTTTTTAAGATATTACAACACGACACTGGAAGGTATGAAATCTAAACCTCGATGGCATCTCTCTCCTCAGGTACTACCTGGGCGACCGGCTGCTGGCTCAGGGGAACGTGTGGTTGGAGAGCGCCGTGATCGATCATATTGGCAGCTGCTTCCCGAGTCGTTTCCCTCAGCAGATGTTGAAGAACTTGAGCGAGTCCGCCGAGCTGCAGCAGGAGTTTCACCTGTACAGGCTGCAGCAGCTTGACCGCTGCCTGCAGGAACATGACCAGGTCAGCAAAACGTTTCTGCTTCAGTCTGGAAAATATTGTGCACAAAGCTTAAACATGCAGTCTGTGAAAGGTGAATGCAGCGACACAGTCATAATGTGTTCATGTGCTTTCGTGATTGGAGATATTGTCGAGGCGGACACCAGATAGGAAACCAGCTCCATTTCTTTCTGAACATCTTCCAGGAGTTTTTTAATGGGGAACCCTTTTTCTTGTGCACCTATGATCGGATAATAAAGTTGTGTCTTATTTGAATTGAATCCTGAACCTTTGAACTACATTTCACAAAAAATGATGAAAAATTTTATGTAAGCTCTGGGATCACTGAGGAGGACAGTGTTAAAGTGAGATACACGATGATGTTTACAATGAAATAAACTTCGTCTGAATGGTGAAACTCATCTGGATTGTCATTTGAAAATTAGATTTTGATGCAGTTTGTCCATTTCTTGTTGCCGTAGATGATGGAGGAGGAGTGGGCAGAGTTGGAGGAGGAAGCGGAGGTCCAGGTTCTGGTTCTGTCTCCACGTTGCTGGGCTGTCTCCTCGCTCTGCTTCCTGGACGAACCGGCGAAACATTTCCCAGCTGAACTCTGCTCCTACCTAAACCAGTTCACCCAGTTTTACGCTCACAGTCAGTACCAGTACACCCAGTCATACACCCACAATCAGTACTGCTCTGGTACTAATTGTGGTACAGAACTGACCATACTGCGCCATTCTGTCTTATTTCTGTTGTAAACCAGGCTTAAGTGCACCCAGTCTCACGCAGAGACACTTGGACAGGCAGAGGGACAGAGTTGAGGAATCGAATGAAATGAGGAATCCAGAGCAGTGTTTCATTGAACTGATCATTGTCGTGCCCTGTTTTCAGGCTGGTGTTGGGGGTGTCACTGTTGTGATGGTGTATTTTTGTATTGGTGCAGACGCTCACACGTGAGCTGTCAGGACCTGCTCGTATCGTTACACCTGTGTGTTGTGTGTCTGTCAGGTCAGTCCATGTACGGTCTGAGTCACTCGAAGCCTCGGAGGCTGCAGTGGACGTGGCTCGGTCACGCCGAGCTGCAGTTCGGCTGCTGGACGCTGCATGTCTCCACGCTGCAGATGTTCATCCTGCTGCAGTTCAACAACCAGGAGGTAACACACACACTCACACACCGGCTTCCATCATTAAAGGGATGTTACACTGACTTACATTCATTCCCTGGACACTGAGCCTATCCTCGACCTCACACTGGGTCTCAACCCTTCTGGTGTGACGCAGGATGAAATCCGCGGTCCTCAGTGGAAAAACTGATCTGAAGTTATTCTGAGTGACGCACGTCAGGTGGAGACCTTCACAGTCACAGGCTTGGTTCAGTAGGAACGTTCCCAGGATGCCTTCACTGACCGTTGGCTCTCTGTGTTTCTCTGCAGGAGGTTCAGGTGGACGCTTTGCTGCAGGCGACCGGTCTCTCTGCCGCCGTGCTGCTGCACGCTCTGATGCCGCTCCTCAGTGAGGGGGGGCCACTGATCTGCAGCCAGCCGGATGAGCCCGTCCGGGGTGAGATACTCAAACAGACTCACAGCCCATCCTTCTTCCTCCTCCTCCAGCTCTGACTGACCCTCGGTCTACTTTCAGGTGTGTTGAGGTTGAACCAGCAGGTGGCGTCTCGCAGTCTGGACGGTGTCCCGGCGACGATTCAGCTGCTGCCCAGACAGACGTACCTGAACGTGGATGAAGACGCTGCCGGCACGCTGGAGAGGAAGAGGAACTACATCTACTGTCTGATCGTCCACATCATGAAGCAGGAGAAAGAGATGCACATCGACAACCTCGTCTTCAAGGTCAGAGGTCACAGAGAGCAGCCAGAGGAGCAATCACAACTTTTCTCTGAGGCCACAACCACAGTCACCTGGATTCAGCTGAACAGGATGTTTTATCTTCAGATTTTCATTTTGCAGAAATGTATCAGCCAGAACCAGATATGAGTTCTTTATCTCTTTATTAAATAACTCAGTATGTTTGCTCCACTGCAAATGTTTTAACTGTCAGGTTCTTTGTGACAAGTCAGTCAGAGTCAGACCTGAACCCACAGACCTGAAACACATCCTGCAGAACTTCACTGAAGTTTCCTTTAGTATCTCATCATTCTTTCCTCTAGCGCTGCCTCAGGTCAAAGTTCACATGTCTAGCTCCACCACTGTTTAGACCCTAAGAACAGATCAGTGTCCAGGATGATGTTCTTACGTCTCTCTGTCTGTTCTGGTCTCGTCCAGGTTCTGGACTCGTGTCAGAAACAGGAAGCGTCTCGGTCTCCAGGTGCAGGCCGTTTCAGCTGCAGCACCAGCGACGTTCTGTCCTGCATCATGCACGTCATCAGTAAAGGCTGCATCCGCCGCAACGAGGACAACCTGCACATCGTGGAGTTCCTCCCCGAGGACCCGTCCACGCCGCAGAAAGGCCAGGCCCAGTTCTCCTTCAGCCGCGCAGAGATCAAGAAGGACGCTGCTGCTGACAGTCGGGCCGACATCAGGTGTGACCTCTGACCTCTGACCTTACACATGGGGTTAAATCTGGCTTTCAGTTATTTAAGTTTAGTGTTTTAGACACAAGAAGAAGAAGCTGTTTTTAACAGCAGAACAACACCTGTTCCTTCATTCATTCATAAAAACTGTCTCAGATCAGCAGTCTTCATCATCATCTTCCTCCTCCTCATCCTCACGTCCATCCTACTGATCTGTAAAGCCTCCAGTTTATCTGTTCCCAGGTTTTAATCATGTTTTTAAAGGAATATACTGCTGTTCTGTCTTTCAGATCCTCGTCTGCTCATTTTTACCTTCTGCTGTGGTTTTCTGATCAAACCAGCTGTGTCTAATTTCCTCTGTGATTTCACTGTCGGCTCAATGAAATAAACGAAAGAAATGAATTGGAATAAATTAGCTGAAAATGTATCAGTTGGACACTACACTGTAATTTGGGCCACGTTTTTATTTCCAGGAAACTTAATTGACGTTATTTAAAAAAAAACAAATATACGTTTCAGCTTCTGTTCCCTCAGATAAAAACAGATCTGAGTTCAGTGTTTGTTGCAGCACTTTGTATTCATTTTGACTATTTCACCTTTGACCTCTATGACTGCTGCTCAGGATCCAGCTCTTTATTTCCCAAATCACATTGAAACCAAATCCGCGTTAGTGAATCTAATCAAACTGCACAGCGAAATCCTGTGACTCCAAAACAGCCAAAATGTAAATGTTTAATTTTCTATAAAAGAAAATAAAGAAGAGATTTAAACTTTGAACCCTGTTTGCTGCTTTTTGCCTTTATTTTGCAATAATCAAGATTATTATTAATCAAATATGTTTGAGTATAATTAACATTAAAGATTCATAAGGCATCAAAATTTTACCTTAATTTCTAATACATAACACACAAAGTGATTTGTGTATGTAAATCGAATGTTAACAGGTTTACCACAAAATACCACAGGTTTGCAATAATCGTTGAAATATTTTTGAGCTTTGTCTCCACTGTGATTTCCAACAAACATAACTGGCTCGTTAGCGAGTGGGAAGTCAGTGAGGGATCTTGACAGCCGTGGACAGAGGCCGTTTGTTTTCGGACAGACGGGGATGTAAACTGCATTTTGATTGGTTTGCAGAGGGACGCAATGGCGAGGCGGGAAAGCTAGTTCTTAGCTGTCAACATTTCTCTGAAAAACAGTGTGAACGCACTCATTTGTGAAAGTAGATTTAAATTTAGTTCAGCTCTGCAGTTTTCAGGGGAGTTAAGGCTCCGCTTTGGTGTGTTGGTCTAAAAACAGATAGAAAACAAAGTCAGTCATCAGTGAAGGGACGACACTGAACTCGGGAACATCGGTTTCCTCCCTGAGGATCTTTCAGGCAGTATAAATGTTTGGTGGATTTCCACTCTGGGCTAGTTTTTCAAAATAAAATGAGATCTGAGATCAGTTTTTCAAAATAAACTACTCAGATGACGATGTTACAGCTCTGTGTGTCTGTTGGTTTCCTTCGTGTGTGTGTGTTACAGTCTGGTGCCGGCACCGCGGCGGTTTGAGGACGGCGTTCTGGACGCGATTCTGTTCTCGATGGGTCGGACGATGACGCAGGAGGAGGTTCGTCAGCTGATGCAGAGGACTGTCCAGCAGGTGGGTTTGAATCAAGCCTCTGATGGAAGTGGACTTTGGTCTGCAGGTCCTGGTTTAGAGACCTGAAGCTTCCAGCAGCTTCCTGTAGCTTCCTGTAGCTTCCTGTAGCTTCCTGTAGCTTCCTGTAGCTTCCTGTAGCTTCCTGTAGCTTCCTGTTTTTGCTACGACAGGTGAGCACACAGGTGATCTTGTCTCTCTCTGTCCCCTCAGGTTTCAGGCACTCTGAGTCTGGACCTGGACTGGGCCGAGCACCTGCTGGTTCACTGTAAGTGGAATGTAGACCTGTTGGTGCAGCGGTACACCGATGACCCCGACTGCCTCATCATGGCTGCCGGGCTCAAGTGCCGAAACCCTCAGCCGCCGCCGAGCCCCGCCCCCACCTGCCCGGTTTGCCTGGGCCCCCGCAGCCCGGCCACAGAGCCGGTCCTCTCCCTGAGCTGCATGCACTACTGCTGCAGGGTCAGACAGACACAGACAGTCATCAGAATGACCTGCTGCTCGGTGTGTTGTACTGTGTGTGACTGTTGTCTCATTGTGTGTGTCACAGTCGTGCTGGCAGGAATACCTGACGGCCAGGATTGAGCAGAACCTGGTGATGAACTGTAACTGTCCAATCACAGACTGCCAGGCTCAGCCCACCTCACAGTTCTTTCTCAGCATCCTCACCGACAAAGACACCATTGCCAAGGTAACGCACTGTCCTCCGTCACCTGACAGCCTCAGCTCAGAGAGCGTGAATTAACAGGAAGCGTTAGCTGAAGGTTTCACTTCCTGATGTCTCGGGTTTTTCTGTTGCTTCTTTGCGTCAATTCTTTTTATTTATTTATTTTTTAAGCTTAATTTTAGTCTCGTCATGAACTTTCACAATGAGCTGATCACTTTTCTCCTCCCCGTCCTCCTCAGTATGAGAATGCCTTGCTCAGAGGTTACGTGGAGTGCTGCTCCAACCTGACGTGGTGCACCAACCCTCAGGGCTGTGATCAGATCCTGTGTAAGGAGAACATGGGCAGCATGGGAACCTGCTCCAAGTGCTGCTGGTCCTCCTGCTTCAGCTGCAACTTCCCCGAGGTCAGATCTCCGACATTTCTCTCTCTGTGTGAGCGGCAGCTGTGACCTGAGGTCTGTCCTCAGCTCTCACGTGTTGCCATGATCACGTCGTACCTTTAACAAGCAGAGGGAGCTCTCCAACTAACTCATGTCATTTTGTATTTGGATGCTTCATGAACTCTTTACCCCCCACAGGCCCACTACCCAGCCAGCTGCAGCCACATGTCTCAGTGGATGGATGATGGAGGCTATTATGAAGGGATGAGCATGGAGGCTCAGAGCAAACACCTCGCCAAACTGATCTCCAAACGCTGCCCGAGCTGCCAGGCTCAGATCGAGAAGAACGAGGGCTGCCTGCAGTACGTACGCTCGCTGCTCTGATAACACACTCGAGTCAGGACTGAGGGTCATGATGGCTTTTGTTCCTCTGTTCTCAGTATGACCTGTGCCAAGTGTAACCACGGTTTCTGCTGGCGCTGTCTGAAACCCTGGAAACCAACGCACAAAGACTACTACAACTGCTCTGCCATGGTTGGTTCAAACACGGTCACATGATCACACCGATCACCCAGTCAGAGACGGAGAGGAGCTGATGATTGTGAAAGTTTATCCACAGAGAGAGTGAAGGTTTTAACAGACGTCACTGTTTTCGACTCGTCTGTGATAAATTTGAATTAAACAGTGAAGGAACCTGATGAGGGTGTGAAACTAAAGGAACTGATGGAGCTGGAGATTTCACTTCATGGATGAACGCTCCAAACCAAAGAGAGAGAGAAGAAATAGAGAAGCAGAATCTGAAGTATAAAATGTGTGAAGTGTCTGAAGTGAAGAAGATGTGTGTGTTTTCTGATTTGTCGTGTTGTTGTCGTTCCTGCAGGTGAGTAAAGCAGCTCGTCAGGAGAAGAAGTTCCAGGACTATAACGAGAGATGCACCTTCCACCATCAGGCCAAGGTAGGACGCCGGCCCGGCTCAGACCGCCGCCCAAGCACACTTTACTGTTTAGGAGGTGGAGAACCTTTACTATGAAACAGCTGTGAAAGTCTTTATTTGTTACAGAGACACTCGGGGGGGGGGGGGGACTGCCGGTTCCTGATTTCAGTCTTGGTTGTGTTGTCGTCCGTGCTGCGTAAACAGGAGTCCCGCTGACTCCAAACCTTAGACTCAGGTTTTTGTGCTGAAGGAGTCTCAGTTCGTTCTGTGTGTTTCAGGATTTTGCGATCAACCTGGAGAACAAAGTGTCGTCCATTAATGAAGCGCTGCAGATGAAGTCGCTGACCTTCGTCATTGACGCCTGTAAAGTCCTCGCTCAGGCTCGAAAGGTAAAACCATCATCATCATCGTCACAGGCTGCCATCCTGCTGAGATCCCTGCTGTTGATGTCAGTGTGTTTACTGAACCCTGCTCCGTTGTCTTCAGGTGCTGGCCTACTCCTGCGTCTACAGCTACTACAATCAGGAGACGGAGAAGATGGATGTGATGGAGCAGCAGACGGAGGCTCTGGACCTGCACACCAACGCCCTGCAGATCCTGCTGGGTGAGACTCCGCATCGCTCTCGTCATGTTGAACAGTGTGTCTGCAGTGTGAACTGGTCTGACCTGTGGACGGGTGCTGTGTGTTCTCAGAGGAGACCCTGCTGCAGTGCACTGACCTGGCCTCCTGTGTCCGGCTGCTGAAACCCGAGCACCTGAACACCGGACTGGAGCTGATCCGACGCATCCAGGAGCGCCTGCTGGCCATCCTGCAGCACTCCACCCAGGTAACCGGTCTGAAGACGGGCTGAAACCAGTTCAAAACCAGTCTGAAGCCAGTTTAAAAACGATGTACAACCAGTGTGACCCTGTCAAACATCTGTTTATAACCAGTCACATTCAAACCAGTATAAAGTCCTTGATGGTTTTTGAAATGAAACGTGATTTTCTCACTTCCTGTTTCTTTGGATCCGTCTCCGTGTTTGAAGCTCGTAGTTTGTCATGATGTTTGTCAGGATCACGTCAGTGAGAGTTTCCTGTGTTTCTGACTGGTCCAGGACTTCAGGGTGGGCTATCAGTCCAAGAGCAGCCAAGAACCAGAACCTACCCAGGCCTCAAACCTGTCCAACCACACTGACGCCAACAAAGTGTGAGTACCTCACCGGAGCTCAGGAGTCTCTGTGATGACGACAGAAAACCTTCATCATGTTAGACAAACCCACGGATCTGAGGCGTGAAGAGTCTGATGAGTCTTCACTTTAGTTACAGTGAAAACTGATTAAAATAGTTTGTTTCTTTTTCTGAAACCTGTTTCTGTGTGTTTTACATTATTTATTTATAAAAGTGTGTTTTTATGAAAAAATTTTCTGTAAAATAAAAGAAAAAACTAAAATGAAAATGAGATTTTAAAAGAACGTGTGACAAACACTATTTAACCTCCTCTTTGTTCCTCAGGTCGAAGTCGGACCGAGCGTCAGACTCTGGAGACTCGGACAACAACAACTACGCAGGTGAAGAGGGCGGCGAGGAGGCGGAGGATGAGGATGACGAGTACGATGAAGAGTACGTCCCTGAGTGGCACGAGGACTACGACGAAGACGACATCGACGAGGACGACTTCTTCTCTGACGACGACGAGTCCGAGAACCTGGAGAGGGACTTCAGCCCCTTCGACTGAAGCGCACAGAGAAACAGAAACCTCCCAGAGTGGAAGGAAGCGAGAGAGAACGAGTCGGGCCCCTCCACAGCCCCGCCCCCTCCTCACCACCATCCAACGCCATCTGAGAACGTCAGGAATGACGGGAGATGATCAGAAGGACGTCCTCCTTCACCTGAAACCCCACCCCAAACACAGCTGCACTCGCTTTTCCTCTTTCTGTGTTTTTTATCTTCTGTGTTTTCATTGAGTCAGAGTACGGAGAGAGACGAGGGTCACATGACACACGAGTTCTCAGTCCGAAGAAGAACATGAGACTTCAAAGACAAAACTGAGTTTAATCTTTAAATTATGAGAAAAAATGTTCACTTCTAAGTTCAATTTGAGTTTTTTTGCTTTGCACTCACTCGTCTGATCCCACTCTGAAACCAGTTTAAACCAGTCAAACCACAGTTCAAAGCTGGTCTGAAACCAGTTTAAACTCAATCTGAAATCTACCTTAACAATATAAACCAGTCTGATACTGGTTCTGTGTGAACCCAGTTTAAAACAATTTAAACCCAGTCTGAAACCAGTTTCAAACCAGTCTGGAACCATTTTCGATTAAAACCAGTCCTTGTGTTTCAGGACGTCGACTTTAATCTCTGGATTTTTACTTTCACCTGAATTTTAAATTCAGGTGTTTCTGTCTCAGACCCAGATTTTATGATTTTGACTTGAATCTCAGATTTCAGTGATTAAGCCCAGAACTTTTTTTTTTCCTTTTGTTGTGGCCTGGCGTCTCTTCCGTACTGAACCACCTCAGCTCTGTCCTGGTTCTGGTTCTGGGTCTCGGTGGGTTGGTGTCTTGAAGGATCTTTTCCAGAGTAAGTCTGTTAGTTTGAGATGATTCACAGAACAAAATGTTTGTGTTTGTTTCCTGCTGCTGCTGCTTTTTGGACGAGTCTCACCCAGAAAAAGGGATTTTTAATCCGGATTCAGAGACTGTCAGTCCACCTCTCGTTCATCTGTTTGAAGCTGTAAGCTCAGTTAGCCCTGAAACATGTCTCTGTTTCTCTCATCACACGTTCTGCCTTGATTTATTTTTACGACGGAGGCTGCCTTCGTTCCAGAGTAAAGAAGAATAGAAACTATCAGAAGTGCATCACCTCCTCTGTGAGCGTTCAGACTTAGATTTACCCACAGTGACAGTAACGAGTTTTTTCCATGTTTGATGAGTTGGATGTTTCTATGCATCTGAAAAAACTGACTGAAGTATCACTGCAATAACTGATCGATTGATTATCAGCTCACTGTCGCGTCATTTGCTAAGCAAAGACTTTGTCACCTGCTCAGTTTTCTGTCTTTAAAAAGGACGTTGTTAGGATGAGTTTTTGGGTTTGTTGAACTCTGCGCTCTGCAGGAGTCGAGGGATGTCTGATATTCCAGCTCCCTGTTTTGCTGTAATTTTGAGAGATCCTATATTCATATTGTTGATGTTCTATAATGTTCTTTCTGGTTTCTTTGTTGGAGTCGAGCGACTCCAGCCAGCAAACTAAATAAAAGCTTTTTCTGCTACGCTGCAGGCCGACTCTCATTTTAGCCTTGAACGGTTTGTTTCAGGATTCACTAAGAAAAGGAGTGTGAAAAGAAGGCTCTGCTCCTCATCCTCTGGTCTCAGAGGATGAGGAGCAGTTTCTAAACCACTTCCAACACTTGGAGTGAGCTAAGAAATCCCAGCATTTCACAGTGGGTGTTAACTGATCCCAGTCTGAGAGTCACAGCAGAAACAGGAGGGTGAATGTAAGGAGACCAGTGGGAGAGAGGATGATACCACAGTGAAACATGGAGGGGGGAATATTCAGGTGTGGGGGGTCTGAACTGACCACACCTGAAGACTGACAGCTGAGCATTTAGGCACAGGAAGCTCTGTGGATCACGGTCAGATCACACTGGATAACACAGGTCATCGGGTTCAGCACAGACCTGTGGAGTGTGTCCAGCTCTAGTCCTGTCATTAAAGCCAAAGGGGGACAAACCAAATACTGAGAGACTCTGAAATTCATCTACACTCAAACTGATATCAGATGAAATTACATCAGATCATATAATTAGTAATGAGAAAAATCAGCGTGCCGCCTGTGAGGAACAGGACGCGTAGTTTCGTCCTCCTGCCTGCTGGGGGCGGTAAAGCACCACAAACGACTGTTCGCCGCCATTAAACTGGAAAGAAGAAGAAGCAGCAGCAGAGCGAACAGGTTTGTTCAGAGTTTAATATAAATTCTCCATTTTCTGCTGAAAATGTCTAAATTTATTTCAGTTCACCGACTTTCTGTGGAGTCACAATATTAGAAGAAACGCAGCCGTCGAGTCAGCCGACGAGTTTCTGTCTGAACGCGGGTTGTTTTGGTTGGTTAGCAGCGAACTCGCTAGCTGTTTTAGCCGCGTAGCTCCCAGTAGTTCCGCCGTTCGTCGGTGTCTCGGAGCCGCTTCAGCCCGGTGAAGATATGGGACGAGGAAAGGGGCCGCCGAGGGGCCGACCCCCCATGGGACCGCCGGGGGAAGACGGACGTCCGTTCGACATGGGTCCACCGGGCTGGGGCCCTCATCCGCATGGAGGCTGGGGACCCCCGCCCCCTGATGGATGGCCTACGCCGCCGGGAGAATGGGGTCCTCCGCCGCATGAAGAATGGGGGCTGAGAGGGCCTCCACCTCTCGACTGGGGACCAAGAGGACCGCCACCCCCGGGGTGGGGTCCTCCTCATCCCGATGACTGGTTGCCTCCTCCAGAAGACTGGGGTTCGCACCCAGAAGACTGGAGACCTCCACACCCCGACGACTGGAGACTTCATCCCGATGACTGGAGACCGCCTCGTGAGCACTGGAGACCTCCTCCAGAGGACTGGGGACCCGATAAGCCTCTACCACCTCCTGGCTGGGGACCTTCGGGTTGGGGTCCCGAAGGTCCCCCTGAGCCGTGGGGACCCGAGCCTGGGCCACCTGGGCCACCTGGGCCACCTGGACCACCTGGACCTGGTCCACCCGGACCTGTGCCACCTGTACTGCCTCTGGGCATGCCCCCTCCTGTTGGGATTCCTCCTCCGGACCCTGCAACCTACGGGCCGGTGGCCATGCCTCCTGTCCCCCCTCCAAGCTGTGCCCCTCCGTTCGGGTTCCCGGCCTACCCCCCTCCCGGCTGGACAGGAGAGGTGAGCAGCTTAGATTGATCAGATTCAATCGAATGAATAATTCCATCGACCCTGTCGAGTTTAGGAGGGTTGGTCCTGGACTAACTGACAGTGTGCTCTCTGCTCTGCTCAGCCTGTTGTGGAGGAACCGATGCCCAACCCGCCGCCGGACCAGCCCGAGTGGGTGAGTACAGACCGGGTTCAGGCGTCGGACCTGACAGAAAAATCATCCCAGACCAGTTTAGCGGTCTGGGATGATTTGAAATGTTTGGCCCATGCTATCCCACCATGACCTGACCTGAGCGTCCGGTGTCGCTGAATGAATCTTTATGATGTTAGTTCAGTGAACGTGTCTCATTAATCCTGCTGTGTCCTGAGAAGGAGGACACCGACAGCCTGGTGTGTGTGGTTCAGGTCTTCGTTTGGATCAGATGTGGATTCAAATCTTCAGTATTAATCTCATCCGGTTTCTCTCTTTGTCTTTCTGGCTCTTGTCTTGTTTATTTATTATTTGTTGTTGTCTCTTTGTTTATTCTTCAGATCAAAGCTCTGATTTCAGCTCCGACCACTGAGTCGACTCCAGGTGACTGTAAGAAATCCACAGAGGAGCCTGCTGTCACCAAACCACCTGCTGCTGACCCTGCTGCCGCCCCGAAACCCAAACCCAAACCGGAGGCCAGCAAAACTGCCAAAGCCCTTGGCCTTCTGGGAAAACGCACGTTTGATAAGTAAGTGCTGAAAGTTGCATAGAGCTGCAGAGGTGATGCCCTGGTTCATGACCAACTCCCTTTCACATCACATGGTTCATGATGATACTGTGTGTTTGTGTCCTCAGGCCTCCTCCAGGCAGGTCCACCGGGATCATCTCCTTCATCGGGGTAAGAAAATCTTGGGAAAACACCTGAGACCTGTTCCGTCAAGAGCAGATCCCAGGTTACAGGTGGTTGTTGCTAGGCCCTCAGCCATGATACAGACCATGATGGATGAATAAGGAGTGGTAGCTCAGGAGGGAGCTTGGAGCAGGACCAGTTCTCAGGACCTGGCAGACCGGCCTTATCCTGTGGTCGCAGCTTGTGTTTCTGCGAACTGACGTCAGTTCGGTTTATCAGAATTTGTGAGATCTTAATATTCATTTTCAGTCCTTTTTTATCAGAATCAGTTCTTCATCAGTTTTGCAAATCAGATATTTGCACTGAGCAGGAGGGGGAGGAGCGGGGGAGGGGGAGAGAGGGAGAGAGAAAGGGAGAGAGAGAGGGAGAGAAAGAGAGAGAAAGAGAGAGAGAGACAGAGACAGAGAGAGAGAGAGAGACAGACAGACAGAGAGAGAGAGAGAGACAGACAGACAGAGAGCAGTAGCTACAGAGACAACAGAAAATGAGTGATCGCAGGAAACGCAGTAAAATTTGGATGCATTTCCATTACATGGATCTACATCTAAAAACAATAAGCCATGTAAATAATGTGTATGTTTTCTACATTAGTAACTCATTTTACACATAAAGCCATAAGAA
>JBBMJY010000003.1:274950-289521 GCA_037833715.1 Toxotes lorentzi | reverse complement strand
GTTTTACTTTTACTATAAAATGGAAATTAATTTCCCAGTTCTGTGCACATTTGACAAAGTTTTTCTACTTTATTCTTATGTGTATATGTTTGTCTCCTGTGGTAGATGACCATCAAGCTGACAAAAGCTTCAGAGGACACAGAGTGAGTTGTGATTTAACTTATTGATTATTATACTCTTATTTATTAATCTCTGTCAGATTTGCAGAAAAGACGCTGTGGAATGATCAAGATCAGGAAATTCTTGTTCTTATCATTCATCATCATTCGTGATCATTTAAATGTTTATGTTTTTATGTAAACGTAACAGGCTCTGACTAAATTAACGTTTTTTGCGTCTGGATGCAAATGAGGGAAATGCAAAGATTACAAAAACTACCAAAAATTATATTAATTAGTAAAAACTGTCTGTAACGTGTTTTACTTTGACATTTCAGGAAGGGAAAACCAGAGACTGACAAGCTGAAGGTGGTGGTGAAAAATCTTAGAGCACAGGACAGCAAGACCAGTGCTGGCAGGCGGGATTACAGTTCCACTTGGCGTAAATATGGCCGCAGCAGGAGCAGGAGCAGGAGCAGGAGTCATAGTAGGAGTAGGGCTAGGAGTAGGAGTAGAAGTAGGAGCAGGAGTCCGCCCAGAGACCAGTTTGGACGTATCATTAAAAGGAGACGCAGCAGCAGCATTGACCAGGACCGTAAAAGCAGCAGGTATAGTCGAAGCCGAGAGAGGTCACGCAGGTGCACCAGAAGTCGAACCAATAGCCGCAGCAGGAGTCAAAGCCTAAGCAAGAGCTCCAGCAGGAGCCGCAGCAGGAGCAGGGAAAAGAGCAAAGACAGGGCCGGCAAGAAGAGGAGCAAAATCAGCAGAGACCGCGAAGACAGTCACAGAAGGAGGAGGGACCTAAGCCCTCCTCTCAGGCGTGGTGGCATGATGGATGACGAGCTGGCGAGGAAGAAGCGGGAGCTGGAGGAGCTGAACGAGATGATTGCCTACAAAAAGTCACTGGTGGACATGGACCCTAGAGGACTTGATCCTGGACAGAGGACCTGCATAGACTACGACCATGGCAGGATCACTGTGCCACTCACTGAGTACAAACCAGTCCGGTCCATCCTGAAGAAACGACCCGAGGGACCTGAGTACCACCATCGTCCACCTCCAACCTATGATGATCCTTATTATGACCGGCCATACGGTCCTTACCAAGATCGGCGGTACGGTGACCGCTACAGTGATCCGTACGCCAGCCGTCCCTATGCTGATCACCCCTATGGCGACCATCCTTACAGTGACCACCCTTATGAAAGTCGTCTGTACGGTGAGCCTCCCTATGGTGGCCCTCCATCTGCCAGCCACCGTTACACTGATCGCTATGATGTTTATGATGAACCTTATGACGATCGCTACTATGACCCAGCATACTTGGACCGACTTCACGACTATTCATATCGCCCTGTAAATGGTCCTTCACCTTCTCCACAGTCAGCTACCTCCACCCAACCTTCCTTGACACATGCTGCTGCCACTTCATCTTCCCAACCCCCTTTCAGACCTCCTTCTCCCACAGAACCGCCTCCTAGAAGCCCCTCTCCCAAACTGAAGAACACAACACCACATCAGTCATCTCCAGCTGAGAAACCACCCCTCGACCGTTTCCTGGATATGCTTAATAAAAAGGTCGATGCTGAAAAGAAATCAGAATCTGTTCATGTTAATGATGACCTACTGCCTCATGAGCGGGCACTTCAGGATGGCGGGGGTTTTTCTCGGATTGTTGGATTAGCTCAAGAGCAGCCTTGCAGCAGTCAAGCTCTAGAAGGGGAAAAGAAACAACTAAGCCCTAAACGGTCCTCAGTAGAGAGAACAAGTGATGAACCAAAGAGCAAGACAGAACCCTACGACAAGATCCAGAGTCTACTCCGTACGATTGGCCTGAAGCTGAGTACAGGAGATATGTCCAAACTGGCAAGCCGAGCCCAGGAGAAAATCTACAGCCCTAAGTCCTCCTCTACAGAAAGAGAGACTCTGTCATCCCCAAGAGAAGAACTGCGAACCAGTAGAACAGGGTCCGTTGAATCTGATCACATCAATTCTCTCTCCCCTGTCAGGTCCTCCAGTTTGGAGCCACTCAGCAGACATAAAGCTGTCTCAGAGTATGAAGGATTCCTGGACCAGCAGGAATTAGAGGTGCTAAAGAAGGCACAACAGCTGCAGAATCTTACCAAAACAATGGGGAGTACCCTCCACACTACTCCTCTGAAACCACCTGCTGGGTCCCCATCGGCTCAGTACCAACATCCACCTCCTCCCATCAACTGGCCACTTGGAGTCAATGCTCAGATGTCCTCAGACCACAGCTCCACAACCACCAACATGGGCACTCTAGCAACTGGTCAGCCACCTCAGAGATTTGGATTTCCTCCGGGACCTCCACCTGGACCGCCTCCACGGCATCCTGGACAGTCTCCTCCAAGACCTCCTCCTGGACCACCACCCCGGCACCCTCCTGGACAGCCTCCTTTCGCTCCACCCTCCAATCATACAGTCCTTCCTTTTTTTGGCCAGCCTCATACATCTCCGTCCCCTGACTCCTGTAGTCCTCCCCAGCCACTGACCACTGCCACAGGAGCACAGACACCACCATCATCAACACCAGCAACATCTGGTCCTGCAAACAACAACCAATCAGCCATCTCTACAACTGTGGCCAGATGCCTGAAGGTCATAGAGACGGTGAAATCTCTGGCTGTGCAGCCACCAGCCAAAACAGTCAAATCAGTTCAGTTCAGTTTACCCACAGAGTCTCCATCAGCTTCCAGTCCACAGGCCTCAGAGACAGATGATGACATCAAGACAAAGCAAAAAGAGAAGGTATAATCAGCAGCGACACTAGTGTTCTCAGACCTTTACCTTAAGCAAATAAAATAAACAAGTTCCGGTAGATATACCGAAGAATGAAAACTAAAGGGACTCATTGGAAAGAGTAGTAAGAGTAAGAGTTCACTGATTATAAGTGTGTGGTTTTTGACACAAATTACAAGAGGTTCTTGCTGTAAACTGGCGTACAGTTCCTGTGAGATGACAATTCATTCTTCTTGACAGATTCGTTTTATAGAAGACCGCCATGTTTCGACTGTGTAGCATGAAGTCTTGACAAGATATTTGTGTTTATGTTTGCAGCTGGATTTGTATAACCAGAGGATTTTGGAAAAGAGAGAGCAGCAGTTCCAGGAGATGCTAGTCCGCAAGAAACAAGGCGAGAGGAACAAGGATGGCACACTGATCTCCCCAGGTACCAGAACTTGTTGAATTACATAGACAGTCTAGTTAATATTTACAGCTGCATTCCATTTATATTTTTAGATCTAAAGACAAAAAGATAAGCACCTTATTTTCTTTTTCTTTACCTAGACAGGTACTTTGAGCTGGATGAAAATTAATTTCTTTCTCCCAGATTTATCCAGGCTTTGGCAAGATGTCTAGAGATACTTGATTAGCCACTTATCCAGAGTTGGACGTGGTAGAAATGTTAAGAAGTAAACATGATGAAATATTGCTAAGTTTTGTACAGATCTAACTAAAATATATGTATGATTAGCAAGGCTTAATTAGCCCAGTTAGGCCCAGAGATAGTGCTAAGCTAGATTTGCTTGCTGTGTCTTCATAGATTCCAGTAAGTTAGGAACTGATGTAGAACTGAACATAGGATTTCACTCACTTGTTGTAGCTGTACCACAATGCTACACAAATATCTTGCACGTTACCAAGATGTACCGGTTTTTACTTTGGGGTAGAGAGTGATCGCAGCGAGGTTTGTCCTGGATATGGCTTTGCTCGTATACATTTGTCTAGCAGCTCTTGTGCTCACCCAGTAGCACCAACATATGTTTGCATTATTACGGAGTTGCAGTCAGCCACAGTGGAACATCTGGCGTATTAATCGAGCCTGCGCAGATAGATACGACTGCACCTTGACACAGAGCCATAACCCCGTCTCCAAGGTTACCTAGGTGTCTCAAGGGCATTGCAGAGATGCAGAGATCAGTCGTTCGTCTGCTACCATATTCAGTCGCTCCTTTCACTGCACGCGTTAGCCGAGCCTAGTGGTTCATCCCAGCGATCAAGAAAAGAAGCCAGCTACAAGCCCAACTCCACAACGTAACAAATCTTTTTCCTCTTCATATTGTGACTCCATTGGTATCTAGCTTTAAAGAAACCCATTTAAGTCCAAAAGCACTCTGTAGTCAAATGATCTTATGAGTGGTTAAGGTAGACATGTTTTCAATAAGGATATGTTTTGTTTGGAAGCGATATAGTACCCGAATTTCAGTACTGATACCAAGACTATACTTTTTGTACTTGCTTAAATATAAGTAAACAAAACTGTGAAATTAACCAAGCATTTCATAGTGATTTGGCCACTTGACAGTTTTCAGTACTTGACATATTTTTGTTTCAAAAAAGGTTTAGGTGTGATATCCAGCCCTAGTATTTAGCTAGACATGTAGTTACCTGATACTTTGAAGTAAGGTAGTTTTCTATGCTTTTCCAGCTTAAATACAGTTACACTCAGTGGTCGCTCAGTCTGTACTTCTTTAGACATCCCCCTCAACCAAATGGTTAGTGTTAGTCCCCGGTCCCCGTCCATGAAAGGCGTTCAAGATGATGATTAAGACATATTCAGTCTCAGAACCTCCGCAGTGTAAAAATGGCAGTTCTGACTTTGAGTCAGTGAGGAATAAAACGATGAGGTGGTACATGCTCATTAAAATGATCCAGTAGATTTCATGAAGTCCTTTTTTAAGCTACTCCTGCTTGTCATCATTTTTGCAGATTTTTTTGTTCTTGCGCAATGACAATACATTTCTTGAATCTATGTCATATTGTTGAAGTTGGGTTGTCCCCAGATTTTTTTAGGACACCTTTAACTGCGTCAAGGCCACTGACTTCACACTCAGTTTTTGTGTCTTCGCCCTGTTACCACCTTTCAGTTTGTAATGATTACAAACTCTTCCAGAAGAGGCTGTAGCATCACTCTCAGAACAGTTTGCCATTAGAACTGAAGAAGCCGCTCAAGTGAACAACAAAGCATCTTTAACTCTACGACTAGAGTCCGGTGGACACTCAGCACAGTACCCGATTCTAAGAAGTAGTACTTTAACAGTGACCACTGAGTGTATGCACAGTACTGCTACTTTATAATGAGACTGCTAAGCTTGGATTTGATGTTTGTTGACCGTAAAATACTTTAAAGACAGAGATATAAAACCTTCAACATGGTGTTGTTCACATAAGCCTAGAACTCACCTTCAGCATCCAGGATCAACACTGTAGGAGGAAGACCAAGATAAAGGACAGACACCACCAACGGCTCAGTCCATACTACTATTTGTAGTACTATGAGGTAGTGCGAAGTATGTAGTACTTTGGAAGTACTCTTCATTCCTACTTGAAGTTGGCTAGCGGCTCGCTCATGTCAACTAGTTATGTAGCTGACACTGTCTGCTACAGAAAAAGACATGAAATGTGCTCAGACAATACAAAGACTTCATGTAGATGATGTTTTGTGCAGCCTGAGGCTTGACTGAATATCAGGAGCACATCTGGTCCAGGACTCAGCAAGCCTTTAGGTTGAGATGACATACAGACATCGCCTGAATAATCCAGGACCCAGTCTAGTGAGAATTAATGAGCTGTTAATATCCAGGGTTGTATTGGGTCATTCAAATACTAACATACGGTTATCTTTGAGAGAGAAAACATTTAATTAATGAACTCTGGTTCATCTGCTAAACAGAAATGTAAGGCGTCTTTGTTAAAGTCTACACCAAGGCCTCAATTATCCTGGAATGACTGAAAATGTTAGAACAGCTTTCTTTTACAAGCTAATGTAGGTTGTTTAAGTCAAATTCTTCAGATGTTTCATTTTTTTTATGGTCTGTATAATTTTGTGTTGTACATCGAATATAAAGAATATTGCCTTTCCTTTGGTAAGTCTTTGAGCCATATCCTGGAAAAGTGGCATTTTAACAGAAGATCCTGAAAGTTCCTGATTCATATGCAGTGAGAGAAGTTTCAGCACGTTAAAATTATTTATTTTGATCAGAACCACCCAGTTTTTCCGCCAGGTAAGACTCTGTTTGAACAATACACTGGAAAATTTAGAACAGTTAAGACAGAAGTTGAACACACCACTGATGGTCAGAAATTTAGTTCTGTTGAGTAATTTGACAATTTAAGAGTCTAAAGGTTATGTTTCTCAGGCAGGGGCTCCAAAAGTGAGCGAATCAACACTAAATAATTCAGCGTTTGCAAAGATCATGGCAGAGTCACAGAGGTAAGGTTATTCCTCATTACTGAGGACATTTCAGAGCCAAAAACCGAGTTCTCACTTTTATGAGGAAAAAATGTTCTCTGCAGAATACTATATATGTACCATTAATGCTTACGCATTTATTTACCAGAGCAAACTACATTGTCTTTGGAGCTAACGTTAGCTCAGGAAGCTAACATAGAGAGCTTTATGTTAAGCTATACTTAACATAAACAGTGTATAGTATGTAGAGAACTTAAGGGATCAGCAGGAAATAGTTAGCTTTAGCAATTTCAGATGCGTCTTACTCGTAGTCTGTCATCGATACGGTAAGTGGTCAATTCTATACCAAACATCCACCTTTGAACGTTACAGTGGTGATTTTTCATTATAATCTTGAACAATGTTTAGGAGTTTATTTGTTATTTATAATTCACTGAGTATTTGTGATTGCCTTGTAAATTTGCTCATAATTCTGGGCTGTGAACTAATTTGTCGGTTTAGTCTGTAAATCAAATGTTGGCTCAGAAATGTTCAGAGCTTTTCACCTGTTCACTCGTCGAGTCACAGGAACCGAGACTCAGATTAGAGCTAAGTGTGAGTCCAGGATTCAGGCACTACAAAACTGCAAGCATATACCAGAGCTTTTTCTGTTGTTCTGTGTTCTTAAATACTTGTTAATGTAAAACATGGCGTATGCGACACATTGTTGTGGTAATGTCAGACTCAATTTATCCAGATGGTTTTAGGTCTGTTTTTGCTTTTGTTGAATGTGAAATCTACTGTGATCTCTCACACAGCATTTAAATAAGCTGCTCAGGTAACATGACTGACAGCCAGACTCCAGTTTAGACCGAAGTACAGATAACGAGGTTCAGTATGGAGGTAGGGAACAGAAATGTAGAACCGTAAATGTCTCACCTATCAGTCCATCCCTCACCTCAGTGTCACAGTTTCATAGTTAACTACTCACATTATCCTTCCTAAATTAGTGACCAACAGCATATTAATTTTGGGAAACTATAAATGGGCTTCTTTCAAATCAGTCTATGTTCACACTTAGTCCTTTAAGAAAATGTGTAATGGAATTTTGTTTTATTAAGCAGCTAACCTTTGAGATTCAGTTCTATTTCCTTTCTCTAAAGGAAACACTGGACCTTGAATTCACCTCCGACCATAAGACACTTGGAATGAGACAGGTTGATATAATACCATGATTCAAGTGATACACGTTATGTTTCCAGGGACAAATAAAATACAAAATTAAAAAATGGGATATAGACATACAGTCATTTAGCTAGGGAGACAAAGTCAACCAGAGCTATTTAAATCTTTATCTTTCATTATAAGTATTTTGTTATAAATGCAGTTTTATTTTAAAGTGCTAAGAAGATTTAAAGTGAAAAAGAAAAGTTGTACATTGCAGAAAGGCAATATTTGTTGTCTTGACATTAAAGGTAGGTGATTATTTTGATCCTTTCAGATTGTTTTAAAAAGCACCATGTAATTATCTTACATTACACATCCGTCACTAAAATCATGACATAAATCTGAACATGGTGCATAGATGTTATTAAATATTCACAAAGATGTATAACTAGCACCTTTCTGTGATCTGTGTTTTTTTGATTTTTGAATTACTACCATGTCCAAAATCATCAGACTGTAAACTCCAGAACCAGATTATTTCCTCTCCTGATGCAATAATTATTCCTTCAGTCAGCTATTGATATAGTGAGTTAGAAAGCTATAACAATTTAGAACGAGCTAAAAAGGTTTGTGATAGAAACTAAAAACAGACTGAGAGGGTGTTTTAGCATAAAAATATATTCTAATATTTTACACAGAATTAATGGTAAAACTTTGCTGTTGAAACCTGTAAAATCTGGGGCTGGTTTTAAAAAGACAACCTGGCCTTAGTCCAACAGTCACATTTCACCCATATAACTGACTGTAGTGGACATCTGTCCATCTTCCAGAACTTCTGGAGTTTGTCGACTGTGGATGTGGATAGGGAAATATATTTATAAAAGATTACAAAAAAATAAAGATAAATATGTAAAATAAAATTAAAAAAATACAGAAAAGTTTACTGAATATTAAAAATTAAATTACACTAACCAAAAGCTACTGTGTATGTAATACTGGCCATAGCTAAAGACCGGTCCAACAGATCTTTGTGAAACCAGCTTCAGGACGAATGTGTAGTCCTAGCTTTGGGGGTCTAGTGCAAGGGATAGTTTGGGTGTGCAAAAGCTTCTTAAGGTTTTGTCTTACAAATGTTGATGTTATGTTAAAATTTGTAGGCAGACCAATCAGCGAGCCCAGGAATGTTTGGATTTGTGGTCATTCGCTGGTTTACTGGGCTGAGTCACGAGCTAAGTCTCCAGAGGTAGGTATGCAGCTGGGCATGGAACCCAGCAAGGTGGCCATTTGGTGGAAGGGCATCCAGGGCATGACGTGGTCCCAGCTCTTGCCCCAGCTCCACCAGCTCAAGGTCACCTGGCCAAACCCAGATGTCCTCATCATGCACCTGGGCGGTAATGACTTGAGCACTGACAGCCCCACCGACCTACTAGCCTCTGTCAAGAAGGACCTGACCTCCATGAGGAGCATCTTCCCGCACTGTGTCCTTGTGTGGTCCAACATCCTTCCTCGAAGGGTATGGCGTCACTCGGCTGACAGCCATGAAGTCGATCTGGTCCGAAGCACAGTGAATCGCAGGATCCAGAACATAATCTCAGAGCTGGGCGGCACTTCGCTGACCCATGACAACATTCGGTGCGGCGCAAACATGGGCCTGTACCGGGCCGACGGCGTCCACCTCTCACCCAAAGGCATCGACGTTTTCAATCTGAACCTTCAAGATTTCCTAGAGAAGTGGGAGATGGAGGTGAACAGGGCCTCTGAGAGAAGTTAAGAGGTGTATCAGTCATTTTCTGTCTTTTTTGTGTTCTTTTATTTCTGATGATAGCTAGACAGGCTCGTTGATTCAAACAACTGCAGAGACTTTATTCATGCTCGTAGAACTCCATCCTTAGAGCATCCAGTCTTGTTTGTAGTTTTAGCTTATCCTGTCGGAACTTCAATTGTTTTTCTGATCTGAAACAATAAACTTGATATTAACTGATCAGCTGTTTTCCCTCAGTCTTTCATCCTCTTATGACACTGACTGACTCACTGTGACTCGCTGTGATACTTCATGTGAGGCTGATATTTGTCAGGCCTCTGGACTTTATAGTGTGAAATCATTGTTTGGTCTTCTTCAGTTTCTCTACAGAATCAGAGGAATGTTGGTGGTTGGTTTAAATGGCACCACATTGTTTTTTTAAAAACTCAACAGTCTGACTTCATTGTTTTTCAGCACAGTGTATATTGACTAAGTCATGTTAGGCTGCTTACATTCTGTTACTGCTCTCACAGCAGATGAGATGATGGTCAAAGAGTCAGACGAGCCGTTTTCAGTCACAGCTGCAGACTGAACTCCACCTGACGCCTCAGCGCTAACCTGCTTCATCTTGAACATGTTATAAGAGGTGAACAGATGCATCACTTTGGCTTCTGATCACATTTTATTTAAAGTTCACAAACAACTTGTGTTTTGTCAGTTGTTAACGTTTCAGGTTTTTGTCAATAGAAAAATAATATTTCTCTAAATATTGTGTCAGGTCATGTTAGCACACTTGTCACTTTCAAACAGTGTCAGGCTTTTACCACTGTGAGCTGAAGCCAGAGACAACTCCTATAAGTTGCTGTTAACTGAGAACAGAGTTGCTAAGATAGTTGTAGTTACTGTTTTGTCGCTCGGCTCTGTGTGACCACTTTATTCTCCACTGAGGTCTACCAGCTGTGTTGTACCTGTTGGAGCCGACCAGGTGAGTTTATGTTTTCTCTGCAGGTTCCAGTAAAGATGGAGCTCAGGAGGACTCGAGGACTTGGCAGCTAAACTGAACGTTGCAGAAGCCTCAGACGTCTCTGCTCGTCCAGCGCCGCAGCAGAACCTGACCTATCCACAGAAAGTAGACGGTGTTTGTCTTTCTGTTCTGACTTTAATCCAAAAACCTCCATGAGAACTGCTTCATCAAAACAGCCCCCAGATTCACCAGAAAACCAATTTCTCATAAAAGAAATTTAACTTGATCTCCATGTGCGATCTTTTAGCGATGTGGGAGTTCAGTCCTAAAGGATGAACCAAAGCATTTAGGATCATTTAATCCCCCAGTTACTCATTTAACTTTCTGGGAGTTCTGGGGACAAAAATGAGCTGGTGGGCCCTGGTTGTTCTCCCCCACCACCCCTCTGTGTAACGTCTACAGCACTTCTATGCTGCACCTGCCTGCCCTCAGGTCTCTGCTGATGAAATGGAAATACATTTCTGCAACACATAAACACAAAACTGAAATAATTTAAGTATTAAAACTAGAGTTTTCCACGTGGACCCTCCTCGAGACAGGACCTTGAGACAAAACCATTAGGTGGGACCTGGTAAAAAAATTAAATTCTTAAATTAAATTCTGGAGCTTTTCTTTTTCTTTTCTAATCTCTTAAACATGATTTATCTGACAGCCTTCTGGGGCCTGTCCTGACCCAGGTTGGGAACCTCTGGTCTCCTGAATTGTTCATTGGTCCAGAGTTTAGAGTTGTATGCCTAGTGATGCACTTGAGTGAAGTATCATAGTAAAGCTCCGGTTAATTACCATTTATTCGATAGACTTATTTTTTCCTTAGAATTTGAAAATAATACAATGGTGAAAAACATCCGTTATCAGTTTTGAGATCTAAACTGATGTACTGAGATCTTTGGTCTGCAGGTTTCCATCATTTTAGATCCTCACATTTGAGAAAGTAGAATCGGGAGATGACTCAAACAAAAAAGATGGAAGATGGAAGCATCTGGACAATAAATCAGCAAAACATCACCCAGTCAGTCAAGTCTATTCTTTAAGAGTTGTTGTTGTCTAATTTTCTTTAAGTGTGAAGGCGTTTAACATTATATGGTGTTTCTGTTTTTCTGGTCACTCAGTATGTACTTTGAAAATGTTGGTACTTTATTTGAGTTTTGAAAAATTTTCATTTTCAAATAAACTTCTGATAATCATTTCATAAGAATCATATTAGTTTTCATTTACCTAAGTTCACAGTAATAATAACTGAGGTTGATTACACGTCCTCTGAGAGGAAGTTTGGTTTAGACACAAACAAAATGTCAGTTTTTCTGTAAAAGATCATTAAAGAGTTACTTGACACAAAGAAAAAAAGATTAGGACACTGTTTGTAGCTGTGGATTGTTCCCCATCACTTCTGTTGAAGGTGCATCAGGATAAACAATCACAAGTTAAACATGTTTCAGTGTAATGATCAACACCTGACTAGTTTTCACCTGACTAATGTTTTCTTTGAAAAGTGTGAGCCTATCCTTTAAGATCCCTTTCATTAGAGTAAGACCCTAAATGTGAGTTTTCTCTGCCACCAAATGTGGCTTCTTGCGGGGCGGCGGTGATGGGGCGTGATAATGGTCGCTTGCCAAGAGCTTCAGAAGTTAGAACACAAGATCTGATGGGCAGAGTTGTGGTATTTCCTTCCTCTTGTGGTCCATGTCCATCACACACAGGGGCTGAGAGAAAACCCGCGCTGAAAGGTCTGTGGTTAAAAACATCTCTAACTCAGTGACCGCGGTATAAATGACCTGTGTTATACCGTGTGCGTCCTCTGGGGGCAGCAGCGCTTAGTCCTGCCTGTGTGTCTGGCATCAGAAGAAGAAGGGCTCTGTTGCTGCAGACGCTGATCATCGGGCTGGAAATTAAGTTTTTTTCTGAAATAAATATATGAGAACTCGGTTCGCGGGGAAGTAAACAACCTGCAGGTGTCTGGTTTGCATTAAAGAAACGCTGGGGACACCAGCTGCTTGACTGCGGGGAGCCAGAGAGCCTCCGCGGGAGGAGATGTACCGCGGTCGGCCTCCTTCGAGGGGAGGCTACCCGCCGCCTTTCGAAGGCCGAGAACCACGGCCTCCGAGGCCTTATCCGGCACCGGACTACAGAGACGACAGGAGCCGGCCCAGGCCTCCCTACCACCACGGCTACCTCGACCATGACCACCCGGACTCCTACCGCCGGTCACCGCCGCGCAGGAGGTGCCCTTCCCCAGGTTCAGGAAGTTACCGTGGTGGGGAGTACTGGGCCGGTGGTCCGCCGAGAGAGGTGAGTCAGTGGGGCTCAGACCAGGGTCCGGTTGAAGTGAACAGGGATGTTTTTTTGTTTGTGATGATGCATCATACTCATAGTCAGCTGGCGTTGTCTCATTAAGGCATTTCATTGTTCATTAGTACGTGTGCACCAAACTCCATTCAAAAACCAGCTAGTTTACCACGTCCTCTCCGGCACGCTGTCTGTAGTATTCGTGTAGCCAGAAGTTTAGCGCTCGTTGTGTTTTCCTGGCACAACTGTCGAGTAAACCGTCGGTAACTTTTACCGCCTAATTATGTGAACCGTGTTAAAACACCGGGTTCGTGCTAACGCTCACACGGCATCAAACCGACTGTTAAAGTGGCTGTTTGTGTCTCTGCGCTTCCAAATGGTCGATCTAAAGAACATCCCGCTTTCTGTAAAGCAGTTGAAGTGATGTTAAGTATTTACGGTGTTTGTTCGGTCATGGTTCCGTTCAGTGAACAGGTAAACAAACAAACAAACAAACGGCTTCGGGTTAACGGGAGACAATAACAAAAGACGTTACTGGTGTGTGTATCTGTGTGTGTGTGTGTGTGTGTGTGTGTGTCTGTGTGTGTGTGTGTATGTGTGTATGTATCTGTGTGTGTGTGTGTCTTTCTGTCTGTGTGTGTGTGCGTGTGTCTGTGTATCTCTGTGTGTGTGTGTGTGTGTCTGTGTATCTGTGTGTGTGCGTGTGTCTGTGTGTCTTTCTGTGTGTGTGTGCGTGTGTGCGTGTGTCTGTGTATCTGTGTGTGTGCGTGTGTCTGTGTGTCTTTCTGTGTGTGTGTGCGTGTGTCTGTATCTGTGTGTGTGTGTGTGTATGTATCTGTGTGTGTTGTGTCTTTCTGTCTGTGTGTGTGCGTGTGTTTGTGTATCTGTGTGTGTGTGTGTCTGTGTGTGTGTGTGTGCGCGTGTGTCTGTGTATCTGTGTGTGTGTGTGTCTGTGTATCTGTGTGTGTCTGTGTATCTGTGTGTGTGTGTGCGTGTGTCTGTGTATCTGTGTGTGTCTGTGTATCTGTGTGTGCGTGTGTCTGTGTATCTGTGTGTCTGTGTATCTGTGTGTGTGCGTGTGTCTGTGTATCTGTGTGTGTGTGTGCGTGTGTCTGTGTATCTGTGTGTGTGTGTGCGTGTGTCTTGTGTATCTGTGTGTGTATCTGTGTGTCTGTGTATCTGTGTGTGTGCGTGTCTGTGTGTCTGTGTGTGTGCGTGTCTGTGTATCTGTGTGTGTGCGTGTCTGTGTATCTGTGTGTGTGTGTGTGATTTGTTCTGTAGTTTTTTCTGGTCCTTGTCCTCCGTGTTTCTGCCTGAGTCCGGACCAGTCAGCGCCCCGCCCCCACACTGTTGGATCCGTGTCATTCATTTTCTTTTCAGGTGAATTTCTACATTTGATTATTTTGTGATGACATTTTTGCAGAGGTCTCCGTCGCCACGTGGGCCGATTCCCCTGGACCACAACCTGGTCATCACTGTCGGCAACGAGCTGACCGGACCACCTGGCCCCGCCCCTCCACGCCATCATGAGAGGTAGGAATGAGAGGAGAATCTACCTGTTAAAGTTTTCAGGGGGGCGTCCTCCTCTTCCACACTGACTGGTGACTGAGCAGCAGGGGGAGGGTCATCAGCTCACAGTGGACAGGTGTCCGTTTAAATACGGTTGAATCTTGAGTTGTCTTGTTTGTGCAGTGACAAACACTGACAAACCCAAAGCTCTGTTGTTCCAGCTAATGCACAAACACTGTGGTCTTTCTGCACAGAGACTACCCCGCCCGACCCAAGTATGAGCGGAGCCAGAGCAGGGGCCGGAGCCGACCACGCAGCTGGAGTCGAGACCGGAGTCCAGACCGTAGCCGGGCCAAGAGTCGAGGTCGGAGTAAAAGCCGGCTCCGCAGCCGGAGTTCGGACCAGAGCAGAGCTAAGAGTCGGGGAAGGAGCAAGAGTCGGGCGAGGAGCAAGAGTCGCCCTCGCAGCAGATCTAGATCTAGGTCCAGGTCTAGATCCAGGTCCAGAGGGAGGAGCAGAGGGAGGAGCAGAGGGAGGAGCAGAGGGAGGAGCA
>JBBMJY010000003.1:251372-273939 GCA_037833715.1 Toxotes lorentzi | reverse complement strand
AGGAGGAAGATAGGACAGCTGGGAATGGAGGAGAGGAGGAGAAGGACATGCAGCATATAAAGCATGATACAAACAGGGATGGACGTGGACAATGTTTAAGTCTCTTATTCTTTTAGAAACATTTACAGTGAATTTTAAGTCCTCGGCTCATAAACACGAGGAAAGCATCACAGTCTGATTTGAAATGATTGCGTTTCAGCTGCAAGATGAAGGAATATGAAGTCCATCAGAACGATCTGATTCTCTGTGCTGTGTTTCAGGGCAGAGACTCTCCCCGAGGTCTGGAGGGCTCAAGCATCTCTCGGGTTGCCGAACAGCTGCTGCACGCAGTCAAAGGCATGGAGCCTCACATGGTTGCCTCTGTGCTGTCGGAGCTCCGGTCTGACCCACAGATGGCTAATCGCACTGGGCTCGATGCTGAGATCAAAGAGATCCTGAACCTGCTTGGTGGGGCGGGGGCCAAGGCTCAGATGAAGACCGTGGACGACATTGATGATGAGGAGAAGTTTCTGTACGGAGACTCTGAGGAGCCCAAACCTCCACCAGTGTCCGAGTCGGTCCAACATCACGCGCTGGATCTGTACGGAGATGTGACGGAGGAAGCACTGTACGGAGATCACCCCCCGCCAAAAGCTATCATAAATCAGACATATGGCTGCCCTCCGGGGGCCTCATCTCACCTCCAGGCCTCTTCCACCATGGGGGAGGTGGACACGAGGTACGCAAGCAGGCCCACCATCTGCCCCGACCAGAGCATCACAGTCCAGGTGTCAAACCCTGCATACCCCCCTGGCACGGAGCCGCTGGAGGAGAGCGAGCGCCAGGCACTGGAGGAGTACGAGAAGATCCAGGACCTGCTGAAGACCATCGGCCTGGACCTGGGCGTCACAGAGATCAGCAAGATGGCTGCCAGGACCAAGGAGCGTCTCCACGGCAACAAGCCGCCTCCAAAGACCCTCACGCATCGCAGGCGGTACTCCTCTGGCAGCTCAGACGGCACCCGGGGTCGTGGGAGGCGGAGCCACAGCAGCTGCTCCAGCAGCAGCAGCAGGAGTCGCAGCCGGGGGAGCAGCTGGAGCAGCGACGACAGCCACAGGAAGTCAGCTCCGCCAAAATCCCACAAAGACAGAGATGTGAGAGAGACGAAAGCTGAGTGGGGCAATGTGGCACCGCCCCAGCTCAAAGAGCCGCCGCCACAAACCCATGACCACAACAACCTCCCCCCTCCCCCCGGGGTGCCCATACCCACCTACCCCCCCTCACAGGTCCAGGGCATGATGCCCCCTAACTACCCCCCGCCAGGTTATGGCCAGTATGGAAACTACCTGCCGTACATGCACCAGTGGCCTCCCATGTACCCACCCCCCAGCGTGACCCTGCCCCCCCAGACCAGCACCGACGAGTTCCCCTCCGCCCTGCCATACAAACCGCCATACAACAAACCAGCCCCTGAGCCAGGGGCCAAAGGTCAGTCTGATCAGGGTGATTGATCAAAGGAATATTCCACTTAAGTCGTGTATGTTGATGCTGAGGTGTGAGTCCAGGACGACAGCAGGTGCTGATGGTCAGACATGTTGTATGAGGATAATCTACAGGTGAACCTGTTCACCTGTAGATTATCCTCTACAGGTTTATGTTTAACTGAGACCTGCTGAACTTCCTGTGGTTTTGTGGCAACATACGATTGAACTTTATTTTGTGAAACATGACTGAATTTAAAGCCTCATTGTACTCGTCCCTCTGGAGAAAACTGGTGAAGAACTGCTCTGGGTGCAGGGATGAAGCAGTGTTATCAAATGTTTTTTCATCCACTTCCTAGTCATTTCTCTGTCTCCAGGCTCGGTGAAGACTTCGGCTCAGGACGGTGAGAGGGGGAGCTCTAGAGTCAGCAGCCAGGACAGGAGAGTGTCTGAGGAGCAGAACAACGAGAGCCAGAAACAGAAGGTTTGACACCTGAAATATCAGAGTGAAGCAGATTCAGCCTCCGTATGTGATGAAAGGGAGCCTGATGAGCTGAGCCTGATGAGCTGAGCCTGATGAGCTGAGCCTGAGGAGCTGAGCCTGATGAGCTGAGTTAGGCTGTTTTATGTTTAGGTTCTGGAGGAGAGAGAGAAGCTGAAGCAGGAGAGAGAGATCAGGATGAAGAAGAAGGAATATCTGATGAAGGAGCTGGAGAGACTCAGGAAACAACAAGGTGAGTTCATGCTGTTCACCTGCACCTGAGGCAGGTGGTCAGGAGGGTCTTGAACTTGGCCTCATGTGGGATCAGGTCTTGAACCTGGGGAGACCACTGGAGGTGTGTTGTTTCTTTCCTTCCATGTCTTTTGTGTTTCCAGGTGAGCTCCTGAGGAAGAAGCGCAGGGAGAAGGAGGGTCACAAAGACCCTCTGCTGCAGGAGATCAGCCACTTGCAGGAGGAGGTCATGACTCAGATCTCCAACCTCCGCAAGGAGCATGAGGCCGCAGAGAAGAAACGCAACGAGATTGACAAGGTGGCCCTCATCCTCGGCCTCAGCCCATTCGACCGGCCCCGCAGGCCCAGCAGACCTGCCGTGGACCAGGAGGGCGATCCGCCGCCAGAGAAGAAGAAACGGGAGCCAGAGAGGAGTCCTGAGGGACAGCAGGCATCCAGCAGCTCCACGCTAAAGGTACAAACGGCTGCAGAGGAGGTAACACAGGAGATGCTACTGTATGTGACTGTGATTCATCATAGCTAGGGATCATTACAGTTCATCAGCATGAGCTTAAAAACGGTTTAATACTGTGAACGTAGAAAAGAAATTAGTTAATTAATTAGTTTAGTTTAGTTGGTTTCACAGAGAAGGGGCCTCAGCTGAAGGGTCAGGGGTCAGCCGTGATTTCTGATCTGTGACAAGAAGACCTCCTGAACCAGCTGATGAACAAACCTGAAGTTTATTCATGTGAGCAGATTTTCATCTCAGCAGTCCACTTTGTGTTTGTGGTTTGCTGTTTTGGTTTGCTGTTGTCGCCTCGGCAGGTCACGCAGGTGGGGTGGGGGGCATAAAACAGCAGCTGTGAACGTCATCGTAAATCAAATTCCATCAGTACAACAACATCGTCAGTGAACCTCGACACTTCCTGCACACAAGCTTCACACCAGCAAACCTGTCAGGAGATTTAAAGGCTTTTAATGTGGAACATCTGTGCAGGAAGTGTTGAGTTTGGCATTTATTTGAAAGCAGAGGCGGCTCCTGTTTGAGTGTTTCAGAGTGAAACCCATCGATCAGAGACGCTCTTCTTCTTCCTGGTGATTTTGGTTTACAGAATAAAAACCACGTGACCTGCAGCTGGAGATCCGCCCTCATCTCCTGATTCCATTCGATTCTGTTGTTGTGTAAAGCTCTGATTTCCTGGATATAAAACCGAAGATTTCTTTCCCCCGCCTCATGTAAACCGACTGAAACTCGATGCAGGCTCCACCCAGGCTGGAACCGTTCACGCCACAGTTCACGGGGCTGCGGTGACTCAGGGCGGCTCATGCCGCAGCGATCGTCAGCACTTTTTAACCTAAAATAACCTGAAGCACTTTACAGCACGTAACCATTGTGTGCACACACACACGCACACACACGGCTCAGATGTTCGTGTTCACTCTGAAAACCGATGCAAAGGATCAGTGTGTCCAGATTTTAACAACTGACAACAGACCATTCAGATAAAACTGCTTTGATTTTGTCCGTTCAGCTTAGAGAGAAATCAGTAAACGTTGGAAATTATTTAAATATTTCAAATGTTATTTGACAAGATTATCTGATCTTGTCCCGTTAGCTTGAACGTAGATAGCTCAGTAAAACAACACCTTCTGGTCTTTTTGCCTTCACATGGAATGACTGAATGTTTTCTGTTGTAAGGTTTCATGCAGGTTTTGTCCACGTTAAGTTAAACTGGTGTATTAGACCTTTAGATTTCAACGATAAAGCCCCAGGTTCGTTCGCAGAGTTTAACAGACGAAATTTAAGTTCATTCTTCTCGAAAATAAACAAAGATCCAGTTAGACGTTCTTATCGGTGTGAAAGCGACCTCCGGATTTTCTCACAAAACACACGTTGGCCAACGTCTTGGAGGCTGAAAGTGGCTGAAGGTGAGGAACTTTTTCATTTCCTGATTTTGCGGAGCTGAGTTTAAAGATTGAACTTGTTCCCTCTGAACGTTTTTGTAGAGTGAATCCTGCTGAGTTTCAGCTGCCATGTTGATTCTCCTCCATCTTTGTTTTTTTTAGCAGACCTCAGCTGTGCCTTCGTTATCGAGATTGTCCCCTGACAAACCGCTCCCCGGTGACCCTCCTCCGGCCCCAGAGCCGTTTGAATACTATGACGCAGGAAACCACTGGTGCAAAAACTGTAACGTCACATCTGGATCCATGTTCGATTTTTTTACACACTTGCACAGCAAAACGCACCGAAAGGTTTGTCTTTCCTTTTTTTTTTTTTTTTTTTTTTTACAGTTCAATAATATTTTTATGCAGAACACACATTTCTTGCTTTGGAAGGGGTCGGTTTGATGTTCACACCTGGACACACCTTTATGTATTAGTTCCTTTACATTTCATTTTCTTTTCACAGACTCTGGACCCGTACGACCGGCCCTGGGCCTCCACTCCCACCAAAATCATCAAGAACATGCTGCCAGAGGAGAAACTGACGAAACCTGCCAAAGGTACTTGTCCGGCACATTCATCATCTCCCTTTTTCCCAGTGATCCTGGTCTTCGAGCCACTGAATGTTTTAGCCGTCTTCTGCTTCCAGGTGGAGCTCAGAGTGGATCTCTGCTGCAGTTTGTCTGTCTCTCAATGAAAACAGTGCTAACGAAGTGACAGACTCATCAAACCACAGAGGAGACACCTGTCCACACCTCTGATGTCAATTCATGTGTTTTTCATGTGTCATCCTCAAATGAAGGCTGCTGTAAATGTAACGTGCTGCAGTAACCTGTGGAAAAGTGCTCTAACTCCTCAGGACAGGTGTGTCCGTCTGCATCTGAATGTTACCTCTGAGTAGTTACAGGACTTTTCCACCAGTTGCTGCTCTGAAGTAAGAGCTTAGCTCTTTACCGTCTGTTTTTTTCAGTATTTTATCATCAGATGTCACCTCTCCAACCTTCTCCTGTCCTGACAGGTACTGAACATGGAGAGATCCACCAGGTAAACATGTTTGACAGTTTATTTTGTCGCCACCTGTGGGTTTAGACTGCGGTTCCTGTGTTTTGCTGCAGGTTCAGAGTTCCTGCTGCCCGTCAGAGGATTCTTCTGCCTGCTGTGTAAAGAGTTTTATGGAGACACCATCTGTGCAGAAGAGCACGTGACCACACATGCTCACAATGAGAAATACAAGGTATTTATTTACCTGTAGGAGTGAAGAGTCAGCACAGAGTCATAACGTCATGGTGTTAAAGGGGCAGTTTACTCCAGTTACCAGAGGGAAGAAAACATATTCTCCATGTTTTTCCAGTTAGATGGTTTTTGTTTCATTTGTCCAGGTTTGGATGAGTTTCTCTCAGATTTCAGTCTCCGTCCCAGTACAAGGACATTAGCTTTAAATAATGACATAACTAAACAGTATCGTCTGCTGGAGAAACCACGTTCCTGTTACTCTGGATAATCCATAGAACATACCGGAGACAGAAAGTGGTGAGTCAGAAGTGTACACCGTGCTGCGTTCACGTCATCACACAGCTCCAGGCGTTTGTTCGACTGTAGAGTTTCAGAATTCAAATACTGTGCACTGACAATATGTAGATGGGTTTCCTGTTCATGAGCGACGGAGGACGGGTGGGTTAATACAGATTACACCAGAGGCCTCATCACACAGTCAATGTAACAGATAACAGACACCCATAATTAGGATTAAAGTTCAGACACAGGATCATGGAAACTCTCTGGACGTCTGTTTGATTCTGTTTTCTGGAAAAATATGAGAAAAACAAGCGTCAGTGTGCTCCTGTATCAGCTGACACTGATAAACAGAGTCAAACAGAGTCTGAGCTGCTGTCATTAATCAACCTTAAACACAGTGACAGTCTGAGCTGGATTTTATTCCTGTAGTTTCAGTGTTTTAGGCCCGTGCCCCATCTCTCTGGTGACGTCGCTCAGAAACCCGTCCATCACCTTGAACACTGGACTTCAGCTGACGTCAGTCTTGCCTGGTTTTCGGCCACATCATGTTCTGCATTTCGGTGCTTTTAAAAATATTTTGTATATAAATAATGTATATTAAAATATTTTCGAGTCATAATTCAGACTCGGATGTTGGTGTGAACAGCACTGACGACTCAGAACGCAGGAATTATTATCTCCCAGTTATATGATTGTGTATTATCCAGAGTGGAAGTGGAAGATGCAGATGTCACCTGACCATTTATTTATTAGTAATTAGCATTGTGTGAATCTGGGTCTTCAAAGTGGATCCAATGAGGTTCGGGCCACATTCAGGATCCTGTTTGAATGTATGTGTTATTTGATGTGTGAGTGATCTCATTTCAGAATAGGGTTGAAAGTACACCCCAACCTGTACTGGACTTTAGAGACCAATACTAATGTAGATGTGTTTGTTAAAGAGAAGTGACCCACGTGATTTATACTGAGCAGAGTTTTTACTCACGTTTAGTGTTTTACCACAATCCAGTATGTTTGCATGTCGGGCTGAATATGTTTTCTTCACTGTCTCTTGTCTCTCTCTTTTGATGCCGCATTCACCAGAAACAAATGTATGAGAATCCACTGTATGAACAGAGGAGGAACCTGGACCGACAGGCAGGACTGGCCTTAGAGACGAGTGGAAAGAAACGCAAACACGAGGACGATGAGAAAGGAAGCCAAGACAAGGAGGTAAAGAGCAAACACAAAAAGGAGAAAAGGGACAAGGAGAAGAAGAAGGAAGATGATGCTGTTCAGAAGGAGGAGAAATCACAAATTGAAAAGGAGGAAGAGGAGGATAAGCTGAAGTGTAGCAAGACAAGGGAGGATTTCAAAAGCGTGAAAAGCCTGGAGGAGGAGCGGTCTACTTACAGCAAGAAAAATGAAGATGAAAATTATAAATACACCAGAAAGGATGCTAAATATCGGTACAGCAAAGAGGAAGAGGAGAGGAGCAACCACTTCAAATATAGCAGAGAAGAAGAGCATCGGTACCGGTATCGCAGGGACGAGGATGACAGATACGACAACCACCCCAAATATGGCCTGAGAGATGATGAGGACAAGCATAAGTACGGAAAATATTCAGAATTCAGATCCAAAAATGACAGAGAGCGAGACGAAGGGAAAACTAAGGCCGAGAAGGAAGTCATTAAAAAGCCTGAACTGGGCCAACCAGCGGGGAAAACGGAGGTCAGCAAGCCTGAACCTGCACCAAAGCCCTATGACCAGCCCAAAATCCTCTGTGGACCCAGTCCGGCCATGAGGGCCAAGCTCCGCAAACAGAGCCTGGAAGCTGGCAAGCCGGGTTCTGCGACCACGACTGCTTCATTCGGGAAGTTCACGTGGAAGAGGAAGGAGAACATGTTGGCAAAGGTGGCTGAGAAAGTGGCCGCCGAGTTCATCAAGGAAGATGAGGCGGCTGTAAGCCAGCAGCAGCAGCAGCCCATCTCTGTGGAGGATTCTTTTGCAAAGTCAATGGCTGTCGCTAAGGAGATCGCACAGAAGCTAGCGGGCCAGAACACTACACCCCCTCCCTGTGTGTCCAATGGCGCCAACCGAGGAAGGATCCGGCCCAACCTCCCAGCACCTGCTGCAGTTCTGAGGAAAACGGCCATGATGGCAAAACCTGCACCTCTGAATACCTTTCTCTCCATCAGACCCCAAAACATTGGCTTACAGGGCCCTCCTTCAAAAGATGCATTGATACTCTCTGACCCTCTCACAAAGGCTCTGAATGCTCAGAATGCACTCATAGAAACCAAACCTGTGCCACCAGATGGTAGACCTGGACTGGTTGAGGCTACGCCTGCCCCGGCAGTGTCTAGACCAGAGCCAGTAGAGGCTAAACCTCCACCCCCGGTGTCAAGACCTGCACCATTTGAGGTTAAACCTGCACCTCCAGTTTCTAAACCTGTCTCAATTGAGGCAAAACCTACAGCATCAGAGGGTAAACCTCCACGATCTGAGGCTATTCCTGGTCCAACTGGAGCTAAACCTGCAGAACCAACAATGATAGAGATAGTATCTGACGTTGCAGCTCCCGGCGTCCCAGAGAGTGAGCAGACTCGTACAGTGTTCGTCAAGCCTCCACCTTTCATGAACATGGGTGATGGAGCTCAGAGGTCTGAGAAACTTAAGAGTAACCTGGCTGCTGCCAAAGCCCAGGACTTATTTGGCATCTTTTACAACAGCACTGGCCAGCCAGCCTCTTCCATTACCAAATCAGCAACAGACTCCAGAGCTGACAGGAGTAGCACCTATCGAAGTCCACTTTCAGCCCCACAAGCACCAAAACCACAACCTCTCCCTCTGCCCCAAACCCAGTTCCAATCTCCAGCTGAGGTCCAAACACCAGCCTCAGACACTTCACCACCATGTCAGCAGTCCCTTCTAAAATCAGAAATTCAAATTGCTACGGTTTGGTCCTTGCAGTGTACCCCAGCACGAACACCTGAGATGGCTCCATCTGAACAAACACATACAACTCAACCAAAACTGGCTCTACCAGCTCAGTCAGAGGCTCAGAGTGGACCCCAAAACCAGTCATCAGCTCCTAAATCCAAGTCTCAGACTTGGCAAAGCAAGCCTGCTGACCTGGAACCAACACCTCAAACTCAGTCCAAGCCAAAACTCACTCCTCAAATCCAGTCAGTGCCACAATCCCAACCCCAACCAGATCAGCACACCCAGACCCATTTTGACCCAGCTGCAGAACATAAACCCAAACCAGGTCCCAAAAGTAGAGGCAAGACAACTCCAACAAAGAAAACCTCCCCTACTCCCTGCCCTGTCCGACAAACGCGATCCCAAACCAGATACCAGACCCGGCAGCATCAGCAACAGCAGAGCCAGTCTGAGCCAGAACCTGAGTCAGCTTCAGGGGACTCTGAATCACCAGCTTTAGACCCAAAGGGACTGAACATCTCTGAACCCGGGTCCTCTGGGCCACAGCAAGAGGAGGGGCCACCCGGTGAGGGGGGTGCTCAGGTGACGGAGATCACCCCTGAAACCCTGGGCCTCCCCTCCGACATGACCTCCCTGGACTTTGACTACGACTTTAACTTTGAGTAGGACCTGACTGCACCGTGCGATGGACATCTAGGGTGGGGTGGGTGACACCACCCATACACGGAATGGTCAAAGGATCATAACAATCTTTCATCAGTAATTTACTGAACTTGAAGGCAGCTGGAAATGGCGGGGGACACTCGCATCTACAGACTTTAGACTTTTAAAACACTGATCCTCATCTATTAAAGGGACCAGTCTGATGTTTTCTCAAACCTTGTTGTGTCTTCTCCAGAGTCAGAGGTTTCAGATGGATACAGGTTTCATCTCTGTGATCCAGTACAGAAACGGGTCCTGGGTGTATTTGGCCTGGTTTAAAGGTTCACGCTGGTGTTGAAAATTTCCCTTGAAGATACAAATCCAGAAACTACTTAATCCCTCGAGTATTGTCTGTGTTGTATGCGTCACTGCTGTAGAGCTGAAATTAGCGAAGAATCATTAATCACCTATTTGGATAATTGATTAATTATTAACCACTTTTTCAGGCAGAAATGTCACATATTAGCTGGTTGCAGCTTCTTCCCTGTAAGAAACCCTTGTTTTTCTGTTTTTCTTACATATAAATGTCATGTTTTTGGGTTTTGGACTGTTGGTCGGACAAAAGGAGTTTAAAGTTGTCATCTGGGATTGTGGGGAAATGTAAAGTATATTTTTGTTGATTTCTGAGGTTTAATAGATGGTTAACAGAGCATGAAAACAATAAAAACTATCAGCAGCTACAGAAATCATTTCATCAGTTCATTACTTCACTGTATCCAAAAGCACAATGTTGAGTTGCAGTGAGTTAATTTTATTCCTCTCAGCTTGATAAAGAGACAAACGGGTCCAAAGACAGAAGAGTGAAACCGATCAGGTTCTCAGTTGAATTGTCTGGATTCAGTGAGGTTCTTCAAAAATTAAAGACACCTCATCGTCAGGACAGCAACAGTTTGGTTTTAAAGATCACAGCACTGTCGTCATCACGTTCTCACACAGGAAATTTGAAGGAACCGTTCTGTAGACCATTGGTTGTTTGTCTCGTTGCCTGTTGGAGCTCAGACTCAGTTTCTGTTATTTAGTTTTCCTCTGTAAATCTGTGACGGGATGTTCGCTCGGCTCATCACACTCTGAAGTGAAGGTCTCAGGACCGGCCGATGAGCCGCTCAGACAGTTTTCACATGTTACCTGAAGATCCAGGATTTGCAGGTTTGCTCCCTTTGTTGTGTTTGATTCACTGATCTGTGGTCAGTGTCTCTTGTGCATCAGAATAGAAACAAACTGCTCGTCTTGTAAAATTTGTCGCTTAAAGTTTTAATAAAAGTTAGTGGGAAAAGCAGGCAGAAGGTCTGTGTGTGGTGATTGTTGTTAATCAGTAACTGAACTTCACTTTTCAGACCATGTTTCCTCTGATTGACGATTTGTTCAGCTAGGGCTCCAGTAGTTTACAGTAAGACAGTAAATCTGAAGGTTCTGGTTAAAACAGGCTGAGATCCGATGTTTTTAAACACAAAGCTCCACATATCTCCAGATTTCTTGTTTTACATCCTTCAGTTGTAATTCAGTAAAGCTTGAATTAAGGGTCCAGTGTTCTGATGCTACTTTTTAGTCATGGTTCAGTTTCAAGGTGTCGCCCTCATGGTTTTATCTCGTAACAACTCGCCTTAGTGTGTGTGGCAGATTGTTCACACCTTTTCTTCTACAACAGTCCATGATGCAGATTTGGTTTCACAGTTGACGGCGTCAGGGACGAGTCTCCTGCAGAGAAGGAAGGTAAGACCAGCAGCTCTGTCTCAGAGTCAAAATGCCTTCTTCATCTTCTTGACATGTTTTTGATCATAAATCTAGATTCACAACAAAATGTTTTACTGGATGTTATTTTGACAACGTTCTTGTACAGCTGATTGGAAGCACACCGTGTTTTAAGAAGTCTGGCTTTTGTACGGAATATTTTTGAAGAAAACTGTGTGGTGTTTAACGTACTGAAGTCCTCATATCTTTCGAATCGCATTTGGACGGTTCAGACCTGACCGTGACCTGTTGTCGTCCTCTGACCTGGTTTATCAGTAACTTGCTTCCTCTGACTCCTGAGCTGCAGCAGGAAGACAAACATTTGTGTCCAATAAAACCAGCAGAACAGTCTGAGAGGATGGAGACTGAAGTCAAACTGTGAATCTGGTGCTATCAGATAATTCTGGCTTTACAGCACTCAGCTCACATTGGCCACTAGGTGGCGCCATGGTGGCAAATAAGTAGAAGCCAATCTACAGGTGAGAATAAAGGTGAGGTGCTTTATTCTCAGTAACACTGTTTTGAGTACAGAATGGACTTAAATCTGAGTACAGCTTTGGAGGGAAACTGAACTGGAACCAGTTTGGAAACAAGATGTCAGAAAATCAAATGGATTTTGTTGAAATAAAGTTGTGATTGTGCAACAGACAACCTGTTTATAAAGACCACATCAAACTTCAGTGATCCTGAGGAGGGAAACTCAGCCTCACAGAGCAGTCCGGCCAGTGACTCCATGATACTGAAGAAAGACACCGTACAGTGTGAAGACACCTGTAAGTGAAACGCTGCAGTGTCCTGCCTCTGATTCTACATCACAATGGAAATAAAAAACCGACTTCAGAATTAAAAATAAAGGGCTGTGAGTTTGACTCAAGTTTGGACAGCACTGGAGTTTTAATAGTGAGAGACAGTTCACCTGTCCACCCATCAGAGGTGAGGTGAATCTCACCTGGACAGAGTAAATGATAAACCAAAATAAATCTAATCCTCGTTAATTTGAAGCTCAAATACAGATGTTTTCAGTGTATTTCATCATTTTTCTCTGACAGAAAACTAAAGGTCCACTTACTATCTCTTTTTTTTTTTTTTTTACAGTATCTCATGGTCTTCATTGGTGGGTGTTGTCCTGGGTTCTACGTTGGGTCAAGCTACTTTTTCCATCATCGAGGATGACCTTTACTGTCTCCTCTATAGAGAGCAGAGCTATCAGTCAGCAGGTTGTATTTTTATTGTCAAAACTCCTGCCATTAACTTGGCCTTATTTCTGACTTCTTGGTGATGCTGTGGTGTAGAGTTAGATGTAGGTTAGCTGTGTTAAAGGAGCTCTGAGTGGAGGAGATGAGGAGAAGTTTCCCTGCGGTCGAGCTGCTGGGTATCATCAGGTGGAAGGTGTTTTGTTGCTGGGGAAGACTTGGAGTCCTGCCTCATCCTCATCACAGAACTCACAGAGAGCCAATCAGAAAAATCCCCACAGGCGTCACTGGGGAGACCGCCACTCAGTAGCCAATCAAATTACTCCGTTCAGGGACGGGCGTAGGGAGCAGAGACAAACCGAGTGACAGCGTTTGAGTCCCGGGGAAGAGCATCACGGAGCCTCCGTGAAAAACACCCTGCTACACAGTCAAGATGCCGAACAAAACCAAGAAGGAAAAGGTGAGCCGGCGGTTAGTTTACTGCAACATGGCCCATTTTACACGTGAATACAACCGGGTGGCCTGAAGCCGCCCTTATTTTGGCCGGTAAAGACTTCAGGCGTTATGTTTTACCGAGCGGCGGCGAGCTAACCTGCTAAGGCCCCGCTAGCAGAGGACGGCCAGGCTAACCGCTAGCTGCGGAGTTGCTAGCCGTATTAAAAGTGTGTGCCTTCGGTTGTCGCCTCCGTGTCCGCCTCTCAGACGCTTTATTTAGGCAAAGTTACATATTGATGGTTGTGTTCAATTGTTAAAACGGTGCATCGGGGTGTTACCTGACCGGGAGCTTGGTGGTGAAATGAACGGGCGGCTGCTGCTGGAGCTCCGGAGAGGAACCGCTCCCTGCTCCCTTAAATAATTCATTTGGTAGAAAACAGGCTGGGCTCGGGTATAAAGTGTGTACGGGCCGTGACTCAGTCATGCGTGAGTCTCCATAAAACATGAGGTGTGTGGCAGAGCAGGTTAGCTGTTAGCTCCCGCTGAGGTGTGTTGAGGAGACGACCTGAGACACAACATGAACATGAAGACACTGTTGAGCAGGAGCTCTACTCAGCTTCACTCAGAGGGCCCCGCCAGCTCCAGACGGCATGTGTCGGTCACATCCAGAGGGAGGTCCGCCTGCTCCATATGCTGCACGTCCCTCTCCTCCTCTCCTCCATCCCAGCTGTCCTATCTTCATCCTTTCACCCAGCCCGGCCAGCATCAGGAGGGTCCCCCATATGAGCCAGGTTCTGCTCTCACAGATACGACCTCAGCTCCTTCTATTCAGTCCCAGGATGAACACTCAGGCTGTATCCACCATCATCTTCATCACCAATATACCTGACAGGTGTTTTCTTCAGTGATCAACTGTTCAGTGGATAAAGTGTCAGAAGTAATGAAAAATGCCTGATGACTCCCTGAAGCTCAGGTGAACAGATTTTAACGTGTGTCTGAGCAACAGAAACAAACACGTTGAGTCAGAAAAGTGAGAAGCTCGTAAATATTCCGATTTTAAAATGACTGAAATCAGCTATCAAACATAATGCCAATTAATTTTCTGTCAATCATCCAAACAATAAATTACCTAATTATTCAGTAGATAATGACACTGACATGCACAGTGGGGTCAACAGGAGCCCAACTACACACTTGTACCCCGGGGCCCCTTAGGTTGATCCGTCCGTGGCTCGGGTTCTGACCGTGATCGGATCAGAGCTCGGAGGCTGTGTCAGAGAACCACAGGATGAGCCAGAGAGACGCTTACGTCAAACCACAGCTGCAGCTACTGATTAATTAGTCAAGGCAACTATTTTGATTATTGATCAATTATTGAATCGTTGATTTTTTCACTCTTCTCTCACATTATTATTATTAATAACAATAATAATGATAACATAAGACTTTCTGATACCTCTCCCTGGACTGTGGGAAACTGAAATAACCTTTTTCACTGTTTTCTAACATTTTGAAGACAAACAATTCATCAATTCAATGAGAACATAATAGATTATTATTATTTTTAATTGCATATGGAAAAATTAGTTTATTTTTGTATTAAATGTAGTTTATGCTTTTATTCTGTGTGTAAACAGGAAACAAGCAAATCTGCGAAAAGCAGCACAAAGAGCAGCAACACAAGCGGCGGGAAAGATGCTGCCACAGAGAACTCAGACGAGGTGAGTGTGAGCTGAGAGGCAGCGGCGTTTCTCGTGACGGACTCTCTGAGGAGCTCAGTGTCACATGCTCTGAGTCCAGTCTGCAGAGCACGCTGTAACAGGGCTGCTGCTGTTCTCACACACACACATGCTGCAGGTGTGAGCTTAACAAGACACACAAAACAAAAACATAAAGGAAGAACAGAAACAAACTCGTAACGAGTTTATCAGTGATGAAAGAAAAACCAGCGAGAAGCTGATACGGAGGATCGAGAATTAAACTTTACTCTATGTTTAGTCAGTTAAAGCAGCTGAAATGAATGTTTTCATAACCCCACTGTATGAAATGAGGGTAAGGAAACAGTGAAGTCTGTGGTAGAGATGAACACACTGATACAAACAGAAGTGAAAACACAGGTTAAACTGAAGGGTCAGGTTTTAACCTGTATCTGAACATCGTTGAAGCTGGCGGGGCTTCTGTGGCTGAAGTTTTATTTTACAGCTTCACTGCGTCCTCAGAGTTTCCTGATCACAGGAACAACAGAGCCGAAGCTCTGACCTGATACCTCAGTTTAACCACTTACTGACTTTGACATGACTCCATCTTTATTCTCTGGAAACTTTCTTCTTCGGTTTGCACTTCGTTATTCTATGAAAACGTTTGACGTGTAGCTGTTAGTGATCACTGATCTCTGACCCTGTCAAACATGGGCAGACGAGAAAACGTCCCGTGTAGAACCATTGTTCTGCACTAACCAGAGTTACGTCGTCTGTCCTGGAACCACCTGGATCATGAAGCAGGTTTTCACCTGGTTCAGTTCACTCTGGGTTTATCTGCTCTGAGCTCGTTCATGTGACAGAGGCTGAGTGTTAATTACAGGCAACATGAATAAAGTCCTGAATATGATGAGAGAAGAAACGGTGACACCTGCAGGTGAATTCAGGTACAGTTCATCCACAGGTGAGATTCAACCAGGTGAGATGGAACATGATCACATGACTAGAACAGTCAGACCAAAGCAGAGGAGAGAAGGACTTGATGTCTGATGAGTCTGAGATGTTCATTTGTGATCAGATGAAATATTGATCAGTGTGTGGATCATGTTTCAGATCAAAGCATCAGAGGGTTTAGTTTGAATGAACAGTTCGACCTGCTGCTGTGTTACCATGGCGTTACCATGGCGATGTGACCCAGTAAGAAGTGAACCACCATTGTGACCCTGAGAACCAGAGTTAAACCTGAAGTTGTCTGGATAACCACAGATCCTGCTCCACAGTACAGGACTGTGACGTCTTGATCTCTCCAAGCTCAGCCTGTTGAGAGACATTAGAGCACAAAATAATTTAGGTCCGTTTTCAGCCTCTCTTCCTGATGTACGTTGTGTTTCCGTCCTGGAGTCAGTGTGTTGTACGTGGTAACCTTCAGGTGTCACACCGTCTCAGGCTCGTGTCCACAGAGGCTTTTTCTGTAAAATCACTTGGTTATTGGTCACAACATGAGACGACAGCGGTCAGAGCAGGAACACGTGGCAGCAGAGAGCTACACGTCAAGGCTCTTTCTGCTCAGAAAATGACAAACTGATTTATCCTGTCGATTGATTAATCGATTCATGGAGAAATGGTTGCAGCTCCACTCTGTTTTCTGTCTCAGTGGCTGAATCTCTTTGGGTCTGGAGTGAAACCAGATTTTTAAAGATGTCAGGTTGGACTCTGGCACACAGCGATGAGCATTAAAATGAAGCCACAGTTTCCTGACTCCCTAAAACACATCTTCTCTCTGCGATTACGTATACTGTCAGTGATCAGCTGACACGTCTGCACAGTAGATCTGTTACAGCACAAACACACTGCATGGCTCGTTACACACGAGTGGATCTGAACACGGTATGTCATGAAGAACCTGGTTTTAATCAGAACCACACAGAAAGTGTCTGCAGATGGTACCAGGTCTGAGCAGGTCTGATCAGGTCTGAGCAGCAGCAGTAAACATCAGCAGAACGTCTGGGAAACAGAGTTTGTTCACTGGAGCACTTTTTCTAGAAACAGCAGATCATGTGATAACGAAATGAATCATTAGTCTCTGACTAAGTCAGCATCAGGCTAAAAATCCAGTATTGGTTGGGTTCTGGTTTGAATGCAGGACTGACAGACGCCCGCTGAGTTCACCGAGTCAAAACATAGGATGTGATGACTTTAACAGCAGAACTACAACTCACAGGATGCAGCACTAAGGGGAAGTTTAATGGACATTGTGACTCTGACAGCTGTGTGTGTTTGCAGTCCCAGCAGCAGCAGAGTGGCAGTAAGCGTCCCAGTAACAGCACGCCTCCACCCACTCAGCTCAACAAGATCAAATACTCTGGAGGTCCTCAGCTGGTGAAGAAGGAGCGCCGCCAGAGCTCATCTCGCTTCAGTCTTACCAAGAACAGGGAGCTGCAGAAGCTGCCTGCACTCAAAGGTAGTCTAACCTACCACACGCTAACCTTGATGTTGCACTGTTAGTCATGTCTTCTCTGAAAGTTACAGGATGGGGGGGGGTTGAGGTCTGGGTGGGGGTGGGAAACTGGGGAGAACTAGACATCAGTGTTGGTTTTAGGGTCATGGTTCAGTCCCAGTGTGATATCATCCTCTGACCAGGTCTACCAAGGTTTGATGTGTTTTACCTAAAAATTCAGTCTCCAGGTTTCTTTAGAAAGGAAGGGTCACCTGTCTTCTTCTGTGGTACTGACTGCCCCCTCCCTCCTGTGGCCCCTCTCAGATGCCCCGCCGATTGAGCGCGAGGAGCTGTTCGTTCAGAAGCTGCGTCAGTGCTGCGTCCTGTTTGACTTTGTCAGCGATCCGCTCAGTGACCTCAAATATAAAGAGGTGAAGAGAGCAGGACTCAATGAGATGGTTGAGTACATCACGCACAACAGCGACGTGGTGACAGAGTCCATCTACCCCGAGGCCGTCATCATGGTGAGAACCCTCAATGATCCTGTATCTTGAGCTGTCCCTGGATGTCCAGCTCCAGCAGTCTGTTCTTTAAAGCAGCTAGAGTTTGGATTTTAGTGACACGGCTGCTTTTCACAATCACCTGATTTTATTTAATGATGGTGCTGAAATAATTGTTCCCCCCGGTCTGCAGTAGTGGTAGTAACAGCTGTGTGTGTTTGTCCAGTTTTCCGTGAACTTGTTCCGGACTCTTCCTCCGTCCTCCAACCCGACCGGAGCAGAGTTTGACCCTGAGGAGGACGAGCCAACGCTGGAGGCTGCCTGGCCTCACCTGCAGGTACGCTGTGTGTGTGTGTGTGTGTGTGTGTGTGTGTGTGTGTGTGTGTCTAACACCAAGCTGAGACAGGTGGAGCTTCGGTGTGAAATGGTTCTCTGACCTCTGACCCCTCAACATTATTCCTCCTGTCAGCTGCTGGACTCTTAGTTTGACTTCATACCTGCTGGCCTCAGATTTCTGTGGTTCCTGGTCTCTTTAAACCTGTATATTTCCATTGCGTCGTCAAGTGTTGTTTTTCCACAAACCAACATGTGTTGTGTTTTTGTCTCCACAGCTGGTGTACGAGTTCTTCCTCCGCTTCCTGGAGTCTCCAGACTTCCAGCCAAACATCGCCAAAAAGTACATCGACCAAAAGTTTGTACTGTCGGTAAGATCTCATCTCTGAAAACCAGTGAAATGTTGAACTGTGGTGATGTGTAGCTTCAGACGGACCTCTGACGCTGTCACTGTGTTAAAGCTGCTGGAGCTGTTTGACAGCGAAGATCCCAGAGAGAGGGACTTCCTGAAGACCATCCTCCACCGAATCTACGGAAAGTTCCTCGGCCTCCGAGCCTACATCCGCCGCCAGATCAACAACATCTTCTACAGGTTGGAACCAGGACAACCACAGACACACGGAGAAGCCAGCAGAGTTAGCTAACAGCAGAGAAATGACATTACAGAAGTGACCAGTTTAACTGGATAATGTTTTAATGAGACAGCGGCTGCAGCAGCAGCTGGCAGACTGTGAGCAGGTCTCTGTGGACCTCTGACCTCCGACACTCAGTCAGGAGCTCCCTCTGCTCTCACAGTGTTTTGTGAATCACTCAGTTTAATCCAGTGTTTTCTTGTTCACTCCCATCACTGCTCTGTCACAGCAGCTGTTCCTCCTGGAGTGTGACAGTTACACAAAACCACGACAGAACCACACACAACCACACAATATAAACATGCAGTACAAAACATAGAAAGTCACCGACAAGCTGTGACTGTACAAACAGAACTGTTTTTGTTTCACAGATTTATCTATGAGACGGAACATCACAACGGCATCGCTGAGCTGCTGGAGATACTGGGGAGGTAACACACACACAGGCAGTACATCTAATACAAACGTGTGTTCTGTAATTAAAAGTTAATTAATATTAAAAATAAAGACTATTCTATTACTGTCTCTCTCTCTCTCAGTATAATCAATGGCTTTGCTTTACCACTGAAAGAAGAACACAAGATGTTCCTGATCCGAGTTCTTCTTCCTCTTCACAAAGTCAAGTCTCTCAGTGTCTACCACCCACAGGTCAGAGATCAGTTTGTCTGTCTGTGACGTCTGTAGTATCGTCTGTGCCTGAAATAACAGCTTCCTTTGTCTGTTTCCAGCTGGCGTACTGTGTGGTTCAGTTCCTGGAGAAGGACAGCAGCCTGACAGAGCCGGTGAGTCTGCTGCAGACAGCCTCTGTTTCCATGACAACACTATAAAAACTGCTGCTTTTATTTCCATAGTAACACAGAGTGGACACATCAACACCTGTACAACATAATTAAGCTTTGACCCATTTACAAAGTTCTTTCATTTGTGATATATAAAACTCATATTTAAGATTTATTAGATGTGACTCAGTATTCTTTTTCTGAATCTTCGTGTATTGTAGTTTTGTCCCGTTGTGTGAGATGGTGAAACTGGATTTTCAAAAAAAAAACACAAACTGCAGTGATCGTTGTGCGACAGTTTTCACGTCTCAGGTTCCACTCCTGCTCAGACTTTGTCCAGCTGTTATTTAAACTGACATAACTCAGTTGAATCATCCTTGAATCTTCTTGTTGATCTGAATTGAATCTGAAGGTTTGACTTGTCCAGCAGCTGAAGTCACTCCTCACCTTCTTTCCACAGAAAAAATCTAACGTTGTTCAGGAAGTTTGTTGCAGTGTCGCGGAAAATCCCACGTGTTGCTTTGCTTTCAGCCCCATGAGGTTTAGGTCTGGAGACTGTGCTGGTTTAACACTGACCCTGTAGGCAGTGAAGCGTGACCGGGTCTGTCGGTCCAGTTCAGATGACAGTAAATATGGATCCCAGAGCTTTGACAGTGATGAGGGTGAAAATATAAATCAAACACATTTGATGAACCACAGTTTTATGATTTTGATACCGGTGGACCGTCCAGGGACCAGGGAGAGAAGGACTTGCTGCACCCTACCACAGTACACCTGTTCACAGTTGGTAGGTTGTTCCAGCATCTTGGAGAACTTCTCTCAGTACTTCTGTGGGTTTAGTCTGCCTCAGTATCTCTTTATGTGATCCCAGACTGACTCCATGATGCTGAGATCAGGTCTCTGTTACAGCCAGACCACCTGTTGCAGGACTCCTCGTCCTTCTGGTCTCTGAAGATGGTTCTGTATGTCTTTGTGCATTTGGGCTCGTTGTCCTGCTGCAGGATGGATCTGAAACCAACAGACTTTCCATGAAACATTAAACTTTGGTTCAGTATTCAGACTTTAAACCTTCATGTTAATGTGAACTGACAGCACAGTCCAGGACAGGTGACGTACTGGTCTTCAGGCGCAGGTGGAGTTCAGTTGTTGTAATCTGACTTACTATCGACTGTGACCTTTTACCCCTACAGGTGATCATGGGTCTGCTGAAGTTCTGGCCAAAGACTCACAGTCCGAAGGAGGTGATGTTCCTGAATGAGCTGGAGGAGATCCTGGACGTCATCGAGCCGTCAGAGTTCGTTAAAGTCCAGGAGCCGCTCTTCAGACAGCTCGCCAAGTGTGTCTCCAGCCCACACTTCCAGGTACCTGAACTAAAAGCAGAACCTGAACTACAACATGAACATCAAACAGAACCTGGAGCCGAGTTTCCTGAACCTAATAAATGAATGACTAGAACCTGAAACAAAACCACTGTCAACAGTTAAAATAGTAGAAATGATCAGTCATCTAAACCTGGACTAGAACCTGAACCTCAATCTAAACAGAACCAGAATTACATCAGAAAACTAACTTCAGCTACAGCCTGACCACAAACCTAAAAGAGAACCTAAACAAGATCAGGATCTAAACCTCTGATACAACCTGGCTCAAAACCAGAGTCTGAAATAGAACCAGAGCTACGACCTTAAACTTAAATAATAGTAACCTGGCCTGGAATCAGATCCAAAACCACATCACAGTCAGACACAAACTGACCTGGCACACACTCAGAACCCGAACCAGAACTACATCCTGAAGCAGAACCAGAACCAGTGTATGTTTCATTAGATGCAGAATTTAATGCATTTTGCTTCTGTAGTTACTTTACAACTGTTTTTAAAATTGTAAAGTGACAGCATCTGTCACGGTGGCCGAGGGGTTGGAGCCGAGTCTGGGACCTGACCTCCAGTCACCTGTCACTGTCTGATGAAAGAATAAACCGGAAACCTTTAAAATGATATTGAACACTTTCCCTGTCCAGCTGGTTTCACTTGTTCTCCATGACCAGTGTGGACTGGTTGAATTCACGTCACAGAGGGAGTGAGGAACACACACACAGCATCAGTGCATTATGATGTTCCTCCACCTGAAAAATAGTTCTCTGTTGCTAAGCAACATGGGTGCGGCCGTCACGGACCAGCTGCGGCTGATGCAGGTCTGCTGTGGATCCTGAGGGGGGGGCTCTAACATGACGGTGGTGCTGTGTGTGCAGGTGGCAGAGAGAGCTCTGTATTACTGGAACAACGAATACATCATGAGTCTGATCAGTGACAACGCCGCCAAGATCCTCCCCATCATGTTTCCCGCCCTCTACAAGAACTCCAAGAGCCACTGGAACAAGTAACACACACACACACACACACACACACACACACACACACACACACACGGGTCAGCAGTCTGTCGACACACTGACATACACAAACACACTCGCAGCTCTTATTTGATGGTGTGCTCTGTGTAAGTGTGTGTGTCTGTGTGTGTATGTGTGTGTGTCTGTGTGTAAGTGTGTGGGTCTGTGTGTGTATGTGTGCATTGAGTCCCTGTGAGTGGAAGCACCGATTGTGATCAATAGAAGATCAATACTCCACGTGCAGAGCTGCTGTGTCTGACGTTAACACACGTGTTTCTAGTCTTTATGCTAAGCTAACATGTCTTGACTCCAGCTCTGTACTGATCGAAGACATGGTACAGTGAAAGAAAGAGAACACAGGTGTGATCCTCACAGGTGAACCACAGCCCTAACCTGAACATGTGTAGCATCTTATTGATCTAATTTATCTTTATATAAACAAAAAGCCTCAGTTCCTCCGAGTGTGATACAGGGCTAACAGACAGTCTGACACCAGACTCAGGTCCTGAGTCCTGAATCTGAACCTGAGGGAAACAGTCAGAGCTGAAAGCTGAAACCCACCTGATCTGAGCTCCTCCTCCTCCTCAGGACGATCCACGGTCTGATCTACAACGCTCTGAAGCTCTTCATGGAGATGAACCAGAAACTGTTTGATGACTGCACACAGCAGTACAAGGCCGAGAAACAGAAGTAAAACACAAACACGCTAACACACACTCCAAACAAACTCTCTGAGATAATGTCATCTTATTATCAAGCTACAATCCAGAGTATAAAAATACTGAGTTACATGACAGTCCTGTTTCTGTGGGTTGATCAGTTGAGTAATTAGTGCAGCTGTGGTATCAACAGTACGAATGGTGTGAGGAGTTTTACGCAGCCTGATCTTTATCTGGCTCAACTTCTTGTTTTGTTTTTATGGAGTCGTTGAATTTTCTGCATAAATTTGACCATAGAAGTTAATTATTAATGAATTACAGGTTATTTTCGTTTCCTGTCGTACAGAGAGAAATACAAGCTGAAGGAGAGAGAGGAGATCTGGCACAAGATAGAGGAGCTGGCCAGACAGAATCCACAGGTACTCCACCCACCTGTGCCCTCATCTGTGTCCTCACCTGACCTCTTCACCTGTGTCCTCACCTGACCTCTACACCTGTGTCCTCACCTGACCTCTTCACCT
>JBBMJY010000003.1:234786-251122 GCA_037833715.1 Toxotes lorentzi | reverse complement strand
CATCTGTGTCCTCACCTGACCTCTTCACCTGTGTCCTCACCTGACCTCTTCACCTGTGTCCTCACCTGACCTCTTCATCTGTGTCCTCACCTGACCTCTTCACCTGTGTCCTCACCTGACCTCTTCACCTGTGTCCTCACCTGACCTCTTCACCTGTACCCTCACCTGACCTCTACACCTGTGTCCTCACCTGACCTCTACACCTGTGTCCTCACCTGTGCCGTCACCTGACCTCTTCACCTGTCTTCTGTCAGCCCCTTTGTAATTGACTGTGTGTCCTTCTTTACCTTCAGAGCAACAAGCTCCACCCTCTCCGCCCTGGACTCCACCCACAGGACGAGGTCAGATCTCTTTCAGTTTTCTAAGAAACGAATCAGCAGAGTGTCAGAGTTCTGTTAAAGTGGAGCATGACCCAGAGAACTCCTTCAGGTTCTGTGTGTGATGGCAGGTTAACATGTAGAGAACAGCTTTAACCAGCTTCACTGTGAATCCAGCTGAAATCAGAGACTGGATCTGTGAGCACAGAGAGGAGAACTGATCTGAAACCAGCTGATGACAATACGACGCCATGATGTCATCAATATGATAATTAGCATATTACGACATCTGGTGACATTTAGTGACTTTTTGAGCTTGAACCACTTTCCATTGACAGCAGCTGTTTACTGCAGTTACACAGCAGCTTTCAGTCCGCTCTCAGTTCACACTCGGACCATACGTGGTCCAGAATGACCCGGGTTTGACCTGGTTTTGGTATTTGTTCATTGTCTGATCTGAAGAAACATCAGTTTATCACCAGGGAGAAATACAAAGGTTTAATAGATTAATGTACCTGCTTCAGAGTGGAGGGTCACCTGATCTGACTTTGTGTGTGTGTGTGTGTGTGCGTGTGTGCGTGTGTGCGTGTGCGCGCGCATCTACACAGTACATGCTGTATAGTGACAGTACTGTGGCTGTGTACTCAATGGAAACTGAGACTCCAACAGCTGAAGACATCCAGCTCCTGAAAAAGACTGTGGAGAGTGAGGCCTCACAGGTATACACAACACACACACACACACACACACTCACACACACACACACACACACACCTGGTTTATCCACCCACAGGTGGTTTATGTGTAGGTGAATTTGTGAGTTGCATTTTAACTGTCCAGTAACTAAAAAACTTGGAACAGTGCAGGGTGTGTGATCCTCTCTCAGACTCTTGCTCTGTCTGGTTTCAGGGTCTAAAGGATCTGAAGAAGGACAAGGTCCTGATGAGGAGAAAGTCGGAGCTTCCTCAGGACGTCTACACCATCAAAGCTCTGGAGGCCCACAAGAGAGCCGAGGAGTACCTGACAGCCAATCAGGAGGCTCTCTGACCAGGGGAGGCCATCCCCTCTGAGCCCAAATCCGCCCCCCTCCTGTCCGTCTGTCTGGGGAGGAAGTTAAAGCTGTCGTGGAGAAACTGGTCTGGGGTCAAATTGGGACAGAGCAGGCACTGCGTTCAAAGAAAAAAAGAAAAAGCCTCTCACCTCTGCCCCTGGTGGCCGATAACAAGTAGGACACTCTGTAGAAGCTCCGTCTGTCCACGTGGTGTTTAAAGTGTCGGTGTCCGACCCTCACCTCCGCTTCACACCTGCTGCTGTTTGTTTGAACCTCACCACGCCGTTTACAAGTGTTACACATGAACGCTGCCAGGTGACAGACTCGTACCACGTGACCTGAACGCAGCATCAGGTCCTTGAATGCATCACCAGTAGGTCATTTCCACTGCGGGAACTTAACAGCCTGTAGCTTAAAGTGCATCCAGTGTCTCTGGTTCTGCTTTTGTTTCCACTGTTTCCACTCGACTCGAAAGTTAAGACTTTAAAGGTCTGCAATTAAAAAACTTGTCTTTTCGTCTCAGCTTCAGACTTTTCTGGACCTGGGTCCAGAGCGAGGTCTGGTTCGGAGCTGATCAGCGAGCATCAGAGCTGTGTGACGGTAAAGTTCACAGCCGACCTCTGTCAGTTCAAGGTGGATCTATTTGAACCCACAGCAGGGCTGCTGGGTAACGTAGTGCTTCTGAGATTAAATCTACCTGGAGATGAAAACAGCATTTTGAAAATGAGGCAGCTCAGTGCAGATGTCTGGGTGGACAGAGTGATGGATGAAGCCGACATGTTAGAGACACACTGCAGTCTGAATACAGGTGATATTCAGCTTTGTTTGGGAGAACACTGATGAAGGAACGCAGAGAGAGCAGCTAGAGCCGCAACGATCAGCTGATCGACGGAAAAACTGCTTCAACTACGACTATTTTAAAGTGGATTCATGGTTTCATTCATTTCAAGAAAAACACTGATTCCAGCTTCTTAAAGGCAGATCTGCTGCTTCCCTTAAATCAATAAACTGTTGAGAACAAATCATTTGGGTGTTGGAGGACGTAACGAGGGGCCTTTGTTTAACCATGTTTTTATGTGTAATAGATTGAAGGACTGAGGCGGCTCCTCTTGTTCCAGTGTTGCAGATGCTGCAGCTGCATCCTGCTGTCAAACAGTGCAGGAAACACAAAGCAGAACCTAGAACATGAACCTCACACATTCTTTAGATTATGTCAAGAAGTTTAAAGCTTAAGTCCCTGAGGTGGAAAATGGCTGCAGTACTTCACCTCTGTCCCATGACACCTGAACGCTGCACAGATGAGTTCACTGACTTACTCAGTTCTCCGACAGCAGCTTCGCTCCAGCCCCACCCCCTACACCTGACCCAGCCAATCACCTGTCAGGCTGGATCTGAGGTGGACTGGAGACTGAGGCAGCATTAGACGGACTGATGATGATGATGATGATGAGACACAGTGAATGTAGACGTCCAATCACCATCCAGTAAATCCAGGAGGAACCAGTTCCCCCGACAAAAGAAGTTTGATTCCGACATGATTTTATTTAGATTTTTCTGGTGTGTTACGACACCTCGTCGCCAGGTTTGACCCAATGAGAGTCATTGTTTGCATGAGGACTCGTTTCCTTTCAGGAAGCACTTCAGTGTCATTTTGTCCTGATCCAAATGTTCGACCACGCTCCACCACAACTTTAACTTTAGAGATGTAGCCATCGCTCATCAGGTCAAAGGTCAAACAGACTCCTTCGTGACAGAGACGTTGAGAGTATGCAGCTGCACCCCCCGCCCCTGCAGACAGCTGATCTCACAAATCTACAGCTGTAACTGCCTTTACTGTCGACACTAAGCATGTTCAATGTGTTGTTTTCTGATGTACTTCCTGCCGAACAAACGGTCTCCACGTTTGGCTTCGTTCAGACGAACGTTAGCAACACATTGGACAGTCGAACACAGGCGAGCTCACACTCCTGGTGGTCGACTTCGTAACGCTGTATTTCTGGTTTTGTTCCCACGATCGTCACGATAAACGTGTCTGAATCGTCGTCTGCGCTCAGTTTTCTGTCTGGCAGACCTTTGACTCGGTATTTTAGTTTTCCTCGGTCAGACGGTCACATCAGTTCCACCTTTTTTGAGTTCTGTCATCTGTTGATAGAAAGGAATCAACATTTCTTCCTTTTTTGGTCTATAAATGTCTGAAATTCATCTGGTGAACTGTGAAACACTCAGACACAGCACAGACATTTCATCTCTTCTTCTTCGGTGAGAAACTGACATCTGTTCAGTTCCAGCCTCTCAGGACAGGGGGGTCGCGTCGTGTGCTGTTAAGCCCCATGAGGTGAACTTGTGATCTGCGATACTGGGCTGGTCTTTTGTGGCGCGTTTTTCCTTCTTCTCGATAAAACTCTCAACTCACGGATCAGTCGATCAGACCAGGTATCGTTGTCTCACATCGTTCGAAGCTCTCGGCTCCATGTTACATCTTCCACGTCAAGTTATTTTTAGGCCTGTTAGCTTAATGTAGCTGTTCAGCCACTAGAGTGCGCTGCTCTGCTCATTACACTTAACAACAACAGAAATGGCTGTGACAGTTTTTTTGATTAACTCTTTTGATAATAAATTAATAATCTGCTGACAGAGTTCAACTCCACCCATGTTTCCTAAACGGCAGCTCGAGGTGTGACGGAGCTGTTCTGCAGCTGAACCAAACCCCATGAAAATTGCTCATAATTTAAGTAATTAAATATTCACTGATTGATCATGTCTCAAATGCAGGTTCATGAAATTTAAATGTGTTTTATTTTCCTGAAAAACATCTTTGCTCACAGTTAAACCTCGGTTAAATCATTTTAAATCCGTCAAACATCACATTTACTCACTAATTATTGTTAAAGTCATGTCATCATCTGCCGCTTATCTGGGTCCAGGCCCAGGTCACAGGGGCAACTGCCTCCCAGTTCATAATGCACCAGAGTCCTACGTCACGTCCCACGGGTGGTGGGCCCATGGGAGGCGGTGCCGCCCGGAGTGGGGCTCAAACCCACCACCCTGACAGATTGAGTGTCGTGCTCTACCAGCTGAGCTAAGCTTTTTCTGATAAAAACACTTTCTATTTTTCCTCAGTGTTGAAAACAGTAACAGCATCATAGACGTTATTTGACCTTTCATGTTTCTCAGCAAACATCCTGATTCGTGTTTAGTTTAACACTGGACATGATGAACTCAGCCCTGCGTCAGCGCATTTCTGTGACATGAACCAGTTAATGAATCATAATTTAAATTCAAGAATTCAGAGCCACAAAAAGTAAAACAAAACTTCTACAGCCTCGACGTTAATGTGCCGTACGACGTAAAGCTTCTGATTAACTAAAGCTCTGATTTCCTGTTTCCTGTCCAACCTCGCTGCTCGACTAAACTCGTATAGGCTACTCCTGTTCTAAAAGCGTCGGAGCAGCATCCTGAGACAAACTGAAGTGAGGACGTGCACAGAAACACGTCCTTTCGGGAACATTTCCAGACGGAGCAAAAAGAAAATATTGCTTTATTCTTCAGATGTGTGGTGGAGAGGTGGACGGCTCTGCCTGCACTTATTGTTGTACTGTATATTGTCATGTATATTGACTCATGGCCACGCCCCATCCCTCAGGCCACACCCCCTGTGCCCCCGCTCGTTTTTATTTTTTTATTTCTGCTTCCGCTCGTACATGTGGGTGTGTCCCTCAGAGATCATCCGCCAATCAAAGCCAGTGACCATTCTGGTGGTGGGCAGCCCCGCCCCTCTCCGTCTCACTCGCTGCTGGACAAAATGGCCGCCACAGCTCTCGACTTAAAAGAGTGAGATTTTACAACGTTTTACCACCTGCGAACAAATAAAAGTGAAACCGTCATCTGCCCCCTGCCGGTGAACCTTTAAATCACAGTTCGTAAACACGTGATCGGTGTTGTTGATTGCGTTTGAGAGTAAACAGCTGAAAGCCTCTGCTCAGCGGACGCTCGTCAGTCCGAAGGCTGGAGGAGATCGGTTTCCTCCTGCTGATCAGTTTCTGACTGAAAACCTGTTGATCCCTGAAAAGAAAACCAGCGCATCACTTTCACAAAGGCAGGGAATCGTATTATCAGCCCAACGATCGGCAGCTGAACCAAACCTAATAAAAGTTTCTTAGAATTTTAGACCGCCCCCTCCCAAAAATGTCTGACGATACGAGGTCCTGACGAACCTCCAGAGGATAAAATGTATGTTCTGAGGACTTTTTGTTTTGGGCTTCGGGAGGAGCTGGACAGCGGTGAAGATGAAACATCGAGTCCTGACACTAAATCTGGACGCTGCTTCCCGTCATCCTGTACATACGATGTACTTTAATTAGGTAGAGCATTACATAGTATGAAAGAATGATTTTGTACAGATGTTCATGTATGTACAGAACAAAATAAAGAGAAATAAAGTGGACATGTTTGACTATCAGAGTGTGTGTTTTAGACCAACACACTGATTAGATTCATACACTACACACACACACACACACACAGATAAATTCCTGTACAATCAAAATACTGAGGGGAAAAAATCATTAAAAACAAGATCAACATTTCAGTAAAAGGCTTTTAGGTGGAATGTGACTTTATCCAAAATAGAATCTTAAACATTTTACAGTGAAAACCAAACTGGATGTTTGTTCTTAAACACTTTAACAGACAAAATTAACGTGCACGTTGTTTTTTATGAACTGAAAAGGAAGAAAAAACCAGAACAATGAATCTTTCTGTCTCTGGACAAACCACTGAATCTTTTCTGGTGGAGAAACAACGAATCCTTTAGTGGTTTACTGTGTTAAGACACTGACAGCACACAGGACGTGTCACCATCTTCAGAGACCACGACCTCTGGAGTCTGATCCCGACTCATCAAACTAAGGTGTGTTAAAGGTTCAGGAATGAATCTGATTTAAAACGTTCAGCAGCTTCTTTCAGTTTCAGACTGAATCTTAAACTTTTAAATGAAAAACTGGTTCAGACTCTCAGGTGTTCTCTGAACATTTTTAAAGCCACCTTCATCCCGTCATTTCCCAACCCTGTGTCAGTTTCACTGAAGTGGCCATGGTGCGTTCAGGGCCCACTAATGTTGCTCTTGCGGCCAAGGCGCAGGGCGCCAGCGCTCTGTCGGCTCTGCAGCGTGTGCTGGACCATGTCCTTCCACTGGTCGTCGGAGATCTCTTGGGCCCACGCCGGCACGCCAAGAGACGGTAATGCCACAGCGGCCATCGTCCTCTTCACCAGCTCCACGTGGTCTGTGGGGGACAGGAAGTTACATCATAATGGTTCAAATATTTTTTCATATTACATTTTCCACAACGATAGTTTGGAAGTTCAGAAAAAGAAGAATAAAGATGACAAAACACGAGTGGAAGTTTCAGACATTTGACTGTGTAAATAAAGGTTTTCTGTTTGAAGGCTCAGGAGAAAAGACAGGAAGTTGGACTTAGTACTTTGACTTGGTCTTATTTTGTCACATATTGTTTTTACATGATATTTCTGAGAATCTATTGTAAAGATTTACCTGACGATTATTTTCACTGCGTGAATTGTGTAACGATATTGGAACTATTTTCACTCTGCATCTTTTAGACTGAGAGTTTCACAATCTAATCATTAATCAATAATATTGTTTTCTGCTGGACAGTGCAGCCGTCGCCCCAAATCAGCTGATTGTTGATTATTAAACGCTTCAGGTTTTCAGGAAGAAACAGACGCAGTACAGGAGCCTGTGGAGGACATTTGGAGAACCAACCTGCATCCATGGGGATGGAGGCTCGGCTCCTCAGCGCCGCCGCCCCCTCAGGATCCTCCTCCTCATCACTGTCAGGCGGAGGAGCTTCAGGAAGGTGGAGGCCCATCACCTGGAGGAGAGAGACAGGTGAGACTGATGAAGATTCTGTCCACTTTTCTCTCTATTCTGTCTGAGAAGTTTCACATGAGTCCAGGAAACACAGATCAGGTGACACTGTCTTTGACCTGACCTGTCCTTCACACAGGACAAAGTTACTGTTGTAGGTTGGTGTTTGAAATAATGGCACTTAACTTCGTTCCACCTGTAGTTCACCACTGCAAACACCTGGATCTCACCTCTATTCTATGCTGCACCTGCTGCAGCTGCTCCGCGTGGGAGAGCGTCTCCTCCTCCTCCTCCCCCCTCTCCTCCTCCTCCTCCGGCTGCTCGCTGTTGTTCAGACCGTCAGGATCCTGGTTCAGAGGTTGGTAATGATACCCCCCACTGTTCACCTCCTCCTCCTCATCTCCATCCAGCTCCATTTCTCCCTCCTCCTCCTCCTCCTCCCCCCCTCCCTCCCCCCCGCTCCACACAGCTCCCACTGGCAGAAGAGCTCCGTCTGCCGGACGCTCGTCCTCTCCCAGCTCGTCCTCGGAGCTCGGTAAGACTCTCTCCGGTCCCATCGCAGAGCTCCACACTTCCATCCACAGACACACAGGGACCCTGTGGGGGAGGGTGGGTGATGTGGGGCGGTCAGTGCTGGGTTAGTGAATCCACTCTCATCGGTCTCAATATTTTTAATAAAGCTGAACTCCTATGAACTCTATTAGCACAGGTTCTTAATTGACTGGTTGATTGATTGATTGACTGACTGATTGACTGATTGACTATTTCTGCTGAGGTGGAAAAAACAGCGTCAGTAAATAATTTAAAATCAGCCTCAATGTTTGTTTATTTAACTTTAACCTTTTTATCAAATCAGTTATCAGTTTCATTCTTTTTTTGAAACATGAAGAATGATTCATTGATTTGATGATTCATTGATTATCTGATCAGCTGATAATGAAATAACTTTAAAACATGAGGGATGAATAAACTCCTGTTTCACCGGAACAGACGAACTGAGACCGGGAGGAGGTTCACCGACATGTTAACAGCTGGCATGCTATCAGCTCCGTTAGCTTCCATGTTACCTGGCTGACAGTCTGTACCTACCTGTCCTCTTACCACAGCCTGTCGGTGATGAACCTGGCTGACTGTCGGGCGGGTCGATGGCGGTGATGGTGGAGAGCACCTGGAGCGGCTAACGGCTAAAGGCTAACGGCTGCTGTCTGTCTGTCTAATGAACTCGTCTGTGTGTCCGGTTTCTCTCCTGTTGTTGTTTTATTACCGACACAATAACAAACCCTCTCCAGGTGAGGGGCGTCGGAGCTCACCTGTCAGTCTGTCAGTCTGTCTGCCTGTCTGTCTACTCAGGGCTTCGGGTGTTAGCTGTTAGCTGCTGTTAGCTGCTGCTAGCCGCAGCTGCTGATCAGACGCTTCCGGGTACGTCACAACACCCCAACAAAACTGACGTCAGACGCCAAAACAAAACATTTATTTATAAACAACTTTATTAATAACAAACATCAACACGTCACAGCAGCAGAAAAGAGAAAAACCACAGGTTTGTGTTTATTCATTCAGACGATCTGTTCTTCTCTGTCCATTTGATCTAAAACTGCAAACAGAAGGCATATTGATAATGAATCAGGTGATTTTCTCATGTTTGATGATGGACAAACAGACGATCATCGTTACAGTGGCAGAAACCGTTTAAACAGAATCAATCCGGTTCAGGTTTGCAGTCTGACCAGCTGGTGGCGCGTTTTACTCTTCATCGTTCTGTTAGGGCTATTATTTTGAAAATCCCGAGGGGAAGTCATAGTAGTTGATGGTGTCACTCTTAGTGGTGTTTTTAGGAGCTGATCAATCGGTGGAAGTTCCTGATCAATAATCAGTAATCATCTATAATTTCTTTATTAATACAAATGATAGGCTAATCTTCGTCCTCTCCACGTGACGTCACAGACCGAGGAGGATTAAAGCGAGGCTCAGCGGGGTGTGACGTCACAACAGCAAAGATCGTGTGTTGTCAGGAGGCGTCACTTTGATGTGGACCGAGTGTGGATCCGGTTCCTGACAAATGTTCTTTAATCTCGACTTTAGGCTCAAACAGGTTTCTGCTGATCTGAGCTCAGTTCACTAAAACCACAGAGACAAAGAAAAACGTAAAGAAGAGTTATTATTAATAATAATAATAATAATAATAATAATAATAATAATAATAAACAGATAAACTTCATTGGCCGGTGTGAATTTTGTTCATGTTTACTGATTTTTACTTCATTTGACTTATTGTAAATGTCATAATATCAATAGGTTATCGATTCTTCTGATGAAACATCACCGGGTCTCGTTGCTGTTCCCGTTAAACACGTCGCTTTGCTCGGTCCCGGTAAACCGGTCAGAGTGAGCCGTCTCTCCTCTGCCTCCTCTCTCTGTGTCTCATAGTAACGGTCACCTGCAGAAACACACCGGGACTCGCGGAGCTCACACCGACCACAGACAGACCCTTGGCCGGCTGCAGGACACCGACCCCGTCGCTCGGTTCTCCGCTGCTGATTAAACCCGACCAATCGATACCCGGATCGATCGGCTCTGATGTCCGCCGCGGTGGAACCGGCGCGTGGCCTGCGGCGGGATCAGAGCAACCGGAGTAGCGAGTGATGACATCAGCGTGTGAGAGTCCTGATCCTCCCCGCGTGAGCTGATCGATAATTTATCAGGTTAATCAATCACCTTGCTGCAGCACCAGTCAGAGCCTAACTTAATTATTGATCGCTTGATCATTCTGATCAGCTGATCGGTTTCAGACAGACCATCAGAAACCTGTTCATGCTCATCAATACTTTTGAATATTCGATAATTGATCTGTTCTGGTTTATGTTTTTACTTACATTTGCAAGATTGATCAGTGAGTTCATCATCTGAAACTGATCAGCTGATCCCACCATGATCAGCCCCTATTGATAACTGATCACTAACCGATCTTATTTATTAGTTAGTTTATCATTGCTTACCCACATCTATCTATCTCTCAGATCAGATGATTGATTAGTTGACTAATTGTTTGAGCTCTGCTGTGTGGTTTATGGTGTGTGTTGTACATGGAATCTGTGGTGATGTATTGATCACATGACTGTGATCAGTGCATAGGTTTGCCCATGATCAGTGATCAGTTTCTCACTTCCTGTTAGTGATCCGATCACGTCCCTTTTTCTTTCGTCAGAACTGTGAATGTTTCTGCTCTGTGTTGAAAAGCGAGACAAACTGAGCATTTGTCTGTGGACTGAAATCTTCAGCTTTCATGAAGGGGCCAAATATCCAGGCCAGCATCCAGCTCAGGAGCTGGTGGAGACCAAACACTGAGCTAAGACCGGGAACACTGGACTGAGAGTCCTCAGGTGGACTCAGAGACCACTCCAGATGAAGGATCATGTTGATCTGTAAAGGGTGTGGAGATAAACAGCTGCCAGAAATAAGTGGACAAACTAATCCGTTTTTTTGAAGGATTGTGTCACGTTACACAAGCTGGAAAACAGGAGCTGGACAGGTGACAGACGTCCAGCAGCTCAGTAGATCTTATCCGGCGTCTGTGTGACATTCTATGCTTTTTCTCTCCATGTCTCTCCAGGTGTTCCAGTGTTCCCAGTGCTCCCAGTCCTGTCTAGGATGCTGCCAGCCTCCATCCAGATCACGGGGGAGCTGCTATCAGCTGCTGAGGTCCAGGACATCTGTGAGAGTCTGAAGGAGGACAGCGTCCGGCTGTTGTCCGTCCGTGGCTGCCAGCTTTCAGACCGCGACTTCGGACGCATCTGCCGCAGCGTCGCAGAGTCGCGCTCACTTGCTCAGCTCAACCTTAACCTAGGCGTCGTCTCCAGCATCAGCCGGACACGACACCTGGCTGATGCCCTGAAGACCAACCGATCCCTGCAGACCCTGTTGTGAGTAGACCAGTAGTTAGCTGAGCTTCATTAAAAACTGTTCGACACGTCTCATTGGCTGTTAAAACAGGTGCTGACAACATATAACACGCTGATGGATCCCAGTGGTTCACGTGACTTCCCTGAGCGGTCCTTCTGGTACAGGGTTCACAGAGACTATTAGGATTAGTCCTCCGGGGACCATGCAAGATACAATGTGATTGGTTTGTAACACTTTGTCCCTGCCCATTCCAGTCTCCACGGCAGCCCCCTGTTGGATGCTGGCCTGGTAACCCTGAATTCAGCCCTGTCGACCCACCCAGCGCTTGTCTGTTTGGATCTGGGAGACTGCATGCTGGGAGACGAGGCGCTGGGTCTGATCTGTGGGATGCTGCCACCCGATGGAGCAAAGTCAGGTAATAAACACCTGTAAACTCCCAGAGAACAACTAGTCTAGAAATGACCTCTAAATATAAACCGGCTTGATCTCTGCTGTCAGAGACAGGCGGTAAAAATCCACCAGATCAGGGGCCTGAAGTGTCGGCAACAGCATAGAAAACACTACAGTAACCGTCTGGTAACTACTTATCAACGATCCAGCAACAATACGGAGCAACACTGTTAGATCTGTAGCAGCTGCCTGGAACAATTTGGTAACAACATGGAAATCACAGCATTAAGGCAGCAACAAGGTGAAGCAGGAGTTGACACTCAGGGGTCACGGTTACACCACAGGGACCACAAAAGGGACGGTCTGGAACAGCAACCACTCCAAAGACTCTTTCAGTCTGTCAGACTCATGTTCTGGTCTCATGAAAAACCTGTTCAGCACAGTCAGAAGCTCTTTAAATAAAAGAAACAAGATTTGATGAAATGAGAATCAGAAAATCCCACAGGAACTGATGTAAACATATAAACATAACTCTGATGAAACACTTACAGTTTTTCCATAGAACTCAGAGGACGTCTCGTCTCCTGGGACTTTGTTATTTCAGGCTCAAATAACCTGAATTCATCAGCTCAGCTGTCCACATGCTGCCGCCCCCACACAGTGAGGCGGTTAACTCTTCATCCGTCACAACAAGACTCAGGAAGTCTTCAGTCTGGGCCATGATGGAGATTAGTGATCATGATCAGTGTCATGTCGTGTTGTTCTCATTGTGTGTGCAGGTCTGAGGGAGCTAACGCTCAGCGCTAACCCAGGAATCAGCTCCAAAGGCTGGGCTCGACTCACCATCGCTGTGGCTCACAGCTCCCAGCTCCGAGTCCTCAACCTGGACTATAACCCACTGGGTAACTACACTGTGTGTGTGTGTGTGTGTGTGTGTGTGTGTGTGTGTGTGTGTGTGTGTGTGTGTGTGTGAGAGAATTGATCCAGTTTACTTAAGAATAACTTAAGGTTCTGTCTCCAGGTGATCAGATTGCAGGGATGCTGGCAGTTGCCGTGGCATCCAGCAGAACCCTGGAGGTGTTGGACCTGGAGGGAACTGGACTGACCAACCAATCAGCACAGGTCAACCAATCACAGTCCATGTTCTTCTTCTTCCTCTGTGGTTGTTTGTTGGTTGAGGTCTCACTCTGTCAGCTCTCAGTTGTTCCTGTGTTTGTCCAGCAGGGGGAGACACTGACCTGAACATTATGTACTGTAGCTGTGAGGGTTCCTCAGTCCCCCACCACAAACCTCAAACTACAGGACCAACCTCAGCTTTACTCTGACCTTAACCTAAACCTGAATCTAGTCTGACCCCTGAAACCTGCTCTGTTCTGAGTTAAGGGGGTCCTGACTCTGACCCTGACCTGTGATAAAATACTCTAACCTCAAAGTTCACTCACTAACTTCTGTCTCTAACCTCGAGTTCAGAATATTTTACCTCTGACATGTGAATAAGAAAAAATGTCCAGAATCTAATATTTGAATCGACGAGCTCCAGAACTGAAACTGACTGATTTACTTTGACACATGTGATTACTGCCACTCCCCCTCCTCCTCCTCTGTGGAGTATCATCAGCGTACCGTATCATGCTCACTGTATGCTGATGATACTCAGGTATGCACACCTTTTTCACCAGGTGTCTGTGGCATCACTGACTCACTCACTGCACATTCAAACCAGCGCGTTTCCTTGGTAAAGGTCATTATCTGCACCTGAACATGGGTCGTTGGACGTTCTTTGGGTCGTATTAATCAGTTATTGCATCAAGCTTTTGCCATCTACACACTTTTGCCACATTATGTTTATGAAACTTAAAGAGCAAATCACATGATACAGTTTAATAAATGTTAATGTATCTTATTAAAAAAGTTGTGTTTATTTGGAGTGTTAAACATTCTGATATGATTTATGATACGATGATCTAAATCACCCTCAGAAGCTCTGTTTTGATGTTTGACCTGTTTCGTAGAAATAAAATTCGGTTTGAACACCTGTTTGTCTCTATGTCCAGGTCTTCTTGGACATGGTGGAGAACTACCCGACCAGTCTGCGGGTCCTGGTTCTGGCGGAGAACGACATCAGTCCAGAGTTGCAGCAGCAGATTTGTGACCTGCTGTCTGAAGGAGAGGACGACGATGACAGAGAGGCCCCACCCCTCCAACCAGGCCACGCCTCCAACAGTGCACTGCTGCCAATAAGAGACAAGTACCAACCAATCAGAGACAAGTACCAGCCCCCCGCCTGGCTACCCCACAGCAGTAAGGGCTGAACACTCCCCCTGCCCCCCCTTTGCCAGTCCACGCTGCACCCCCTTTAGCCTGTCCTCCCACGGACTGCCCCCACCACATACTGTACCCCTTTACATTGGACCTCTTATAGACTACCCCAACACTGTTTTCACCTCCTGTCCTAGTTTATTCTCCACACTGGTCCCCCAGAGACAGCAAGACAGGTTCAGACTGCACAAACCCAGTACAGAACCAGTACAATACTACTATAGAACTAGTAAACTGTTTATCGTTCTGGCTCCTCTGGTAGAAGAGTTGATACTGGTTTGACTGGTCCAAGTTATCATACTGGTTCTACTGGTATAATATCAGTGTTTTAATCAGACTGAGACTGTGTACATATCAGTGCTGGTCTGTTCCAACCTTGTTAATCAAGCAGTAGTCTGGTTTTGGCCCAGTGAACCCAGTGGAAGCCTGGCTGTGTTCCAGTTAAACCCAGTATTACCCTGGTTCTGTGGTGTTCCGTGTGCCCAGTTACAGTAGAAGGCTTTGTGTTCTCTATAATAACAGACTAAGTGCGGACCTGGTTAAACTGTTTTTTCTCTAACCCCAGTTAAACAAATATTCTACATTTGTAATAATGAATATTTAAAGGAATATTCTTCTCCTCTGCTGTGCTTCCGCTGAGATTCCACTTATCTGTGTGGTGCAAAGTTTTGCTCCTGGTTCTGGTTCCAGAGCAGGTTGCAGAACTGAATATATGAAAGGCTGAGTCAGACCACAGGCATGTGGGTTTATTTAGCCCCCTAAACTAAGCTGAGCTGAGTTTATCTCAACATTTAGCCGTTTTAAACAGTGGTGTGACTGAGCCTTTGTTATTGAAGGAGGTTCTATTAATGAACACAGAGGAAACACTGAAGCTTCTGGTTTTACACGTTTAACCAATGTTCTGAACATCATGTATAAATTTAAACATTTTTTACATTGATTTCATTTAAAGGAATAGTTCAATAATTAGAGAACTGACATTGTTCAAAGACTGGAAACAGGAAGGAACAGCTGACCTGCCTCTGTCCAAAGGAAACTAAAAAAAATCCTCCTCCCAGGACCTGTAAAGATCACAGATTAACATGGTATATCTCATTTGTTTAGTGTGTACAACAGCAGAGGTGTCATAGCCGTTTCCAGTCCAGATTCTAATGCCACTGTTCTAAACCAGTTCAAGTCCAATCTGTAAGACTGGAATTATTTGGGAACTATTTGTGGAGTATCATCAGCATACAGTGAGCGTTGCACTCTATGCTGACGATACTCAGATCTGCGGTGATGTTATGGGGGGTGGTGGGGTATGTATTGCCTGTGAGTGAGTGACTGTAGTGACATTTTGGACTATTCCTTTTAAATAGTTTTTTAAGTAAAATAGTTGACTAAATACCACAGTGTGGAGGGTTCTCTCTCTGCATGGGGATTTCTACAGAAATGACCTGAAACCAATGGATGTCTGATAGAAAAGAATCAATCTAAAAACCGATCATTGATTTGGAAATGAATCAACAGGATGTGAAGTGAACAGGATTTGTAGTTTCTTGGTCTTAATAACATGCAGACTTGTCGGTCTGGCCCTTTAAATCTGGTGTGAAGCTCTAAATGTGTTGTTCTTCCTACAGACTCCAGCCCCCAGATGATCTTGCTGACTTCAGGTCTAGGTGAGAGCTTATTGGCTGAGACTGAGATGTGACTCCTCCCAAAAACACACCCACTTCCTGTTAGACTGCCTTCACTTCATTCTCTTTATTTAGTTGTTTATTTTGGGGTTTGAATGTTCCTGTTTGTTTCTGCACTGCACTACTCTGGGTTGTCAGATCACCTGATCACTAGCAGCCAATCACATGCTCTGCATGGTTTCACATAGCACCTGTACAAAGACTATAACACAATGAGTTGTGGCACAAAACCTTAACACACCAAGTGACTTACAGACAGGTGTTTGATCAGCAGGTGAACTGTGTGTTTCAGTATCACTCTGTCATACGGCTCCATTTACAAAGGCTTTATAAGCTGTAATTAATGGATGGATGACTAATGCATTATAGATCAGTTAGAAGACATTAATGAGAACATCTGGACCAAACTCCATTTTTAACATTAGTGACTGCAGATTTACTTTGGTACAACCATTTATTAACTTACACATAAAGTTTGACGAGCTGTGGATCTTAAAATAGTCCAAATGTAAACAGAACAGTGAAGTAAATGAGAGAAATTGAATTTTCATTTCAGTTCAGTTTTATTTCTATAGCTCCTTCCACAATCAAAACTGTCTCAAAAGCGCTTCACAGAGACCCAGAGTCTGACCCCAGATCAGCTCCCTTTGAACAAGAAGAAACCTTGATCAGAACCTGGCTCATATGGGGGACCCTCCTGCTGATGGACCGGCTGGATGAAAGGAGGAAGATAGGACAGCTGGGAATGGAGGAGAGGAGGAGAGGGACATGCAGCATATAAAACATGATACAAACA
>JBBMJY010000003.1:198380-212056 GCA_037833715.1 Toxotes lorentzi | reverse complement strand
ATCTGAAGCAGAGTGGAACATTAAACATAGTAATGTGTTAGAGATGGATCATTGTAGACAATAAACAGCAGCAGGTCCTGTCCTCCTGTGGAATCTGATCCTGCCCCAGTTTCTCCCACAGAATCATTAATCTTGGATCTTGTCTGATGTCTCAGAGTTTCAGGAGACGACATCTCATCTTTAGGAAGAGGAGGACTAACCGGTAAAACTGCAGAGGAACTGGTGGTGGTCCTGGTGGTCTACAGGTCTCAGACTCAGACCATGTCACCAGTGTAGTTCATGTAAATGTCATAAAAACCATGAGACAAGTCAATGCACTTTAAAGTTGTGCAGACCTGTGGAAAGGTCTTCACATAAAAAGGTGGTGTTAAAAAGGGGTTTTAAAAAGGGGGGGGGGAAAAAAAAAAAAAAAAAAAAAAAACCGGTCGCCCCCCCCCCCCCCCGCCCCGACGCCCTGAGCTCCACCTCTACAACTCCACGGATTAAGGTGTATGACGTCAGCACGCAGGACGCGTGTGGGGGGGTAGGGTGTGTGTAGGGGGGGTGGGGGGGAGGGGGGGGGGTCGGGATTCCTGAGGATTACCCGTCATGCCCCGCGGGTAAAGATGGCGACAGCTGAGCGGAGCAGCGGATCAACTTTATCCTCCCGGCTCTGACTGGATTCTCCTCCCGGTGAACCGGCGGCGTCTTCTCCCGCCGTCCGTTGCTGCTGCTGCCGCCTCCTCGCTGAAATCTCCGCAGCCGGACCTCAGCGCTCCTCCCCGGCCTCGGATCGGTTCGGACCCCCCCCCCCCCCCCTCACTCTCTCCCACCACACCGGAGCTCCGGCTAAAGTTTCCTCTTGTCTCCGTTTTCCGGGATTTGTTGGCGGAGAAAAGCCGGACCGAGCCGTGCTAACCGCCCTCACAGGTAAGCTCAGACCGGGTTAGCTGCAGTTATGGAGGAGAGTGCGGAGGCTCGGTGTCGGTTTGGTCGGTGCTGGTCGGTGTTTGACAGTTGGGTGCAGCTTGTCGTGCGGCGAACTGGGCCACAGTCAGACCGGGAGCGGGTATCAGAGGGTTTATCTCCGTTTAGCGGACTGTTGGAGGGTGGTGTCGGTACGGTGTTCGGCCCCAGGTGTCAGGCGGAGGCAACCTAAGCGTGTTTTGCTCCGGAGAGCTTGTTAACCAGCACTGAGACCTCAGCAGTCTCCCGCCTCCTCTCCGGGTTGAGCTTCATGCACAGACGCACCTTAGTGTGTTACTTCTTTGGTAAGGTGGCTGACTTCATCTGGCCCTTAAAACCTCGGGCCCTGTTCAGATCTGGCATTAAACTGCGTCTCAGGTGATCCGATCACAGGTGGACAGCCCTCAGTACAGGTGTGAATGCACCTGAGACGCATTGAGGACACACTGAGATCCGATATCTCAGACCACATTGGAGGCGGTCTGGGCCACGTTAAAGCGCTGCCTCCTCATGTGTGAAAGTTTCAGAAAGCCCACAGATTAGGAGACACTCAGGGACCAGACCCAGTCTGTGTTTGGATTTCTTCTTCTTCCTTTAGTTTCCAGCAGACGAGGCACAGGAAGCACTGCTGCCTCCTGCAGGTTTAAACAACAACACACCTGGTCTTTGCAAACAGAAGTGACCAACGTGTGAGATCTGGTCACATCAGATTCAGATCCAGAGAACTTTATTATCATTCACTTTACGTTTGTATAATAACAGAAGAAAATAAGGTACAAAAAACTAGAAAAAGGAACGAACTAAGAATAAAGAAGGAAAAATAAATTACCCTAAAATAAAATACAAAAGTGCACCTGTGCTCTTTTCCAACAAAAACTGTGCGCACCTGATAGTCGAGGTTCAGGATGGTAAAATACAAATGTAATACACATTTAATACGTGTGTGTTATATATTATTGAAACTACAAAAATATAAAGTACAGTACAATGTGGTACATTCTGTACTTATGGTATGGTATATATATATATGTGTGTGTGTGTGTGTATGTATATGTATATATACTATTACTATGATATTATTATATAGTATACATATACATATATATCTATATATACACATAATTCATTATTATTATTATAGTATATAGTTACGTGTATATATATATATATATATATATATATAGTATATAAGTTGTTAGTGCATATGCCAGAGGTGAAATAAATAAATATAAGGGTGCAGGTTATTGTCAGGTGTGAACTGAGCCTGAGTTAGTCAGTCAGCTCGGCCTCATAGATGGTGCTGACCTCAGGCTGTTTCCTCAGTTCTATGAAATATTAAATTTATGAAAATATTCCAGTTAATGCCTCAGTTAAGAATCCCAGTCCTCTGAAATGACGGAGTGCTGGACCAAAGTCCTTCATCTTGTCAACAGACTTGTCAGATACTGAGAGCTGGTTCAGACCAGATTCAGACCAGATTCAGGTCGGTTGGTTGTTGATGTGACTGAACAGAGTGAACAGTCGCTCTGCTCTTTTCAACAGAATAATCGAGTTATTAATGTTGTGGATACGTTTGTTGTTGTTGATGCTGTTGTTGTTGCCATGGAAACATTTCTGCAGGCTGTAGAATATCTGACATCCTCCACGTCCTGTGTGATGTTTGACTCTGTGTGTTTCAGAAACAGAAAACAGTTCTCAGGTGTTTTTCTGTTTTGCTGTGAAACACTGAATCATTTTTAACTCAAGTATCAGGTTTGAACCAGAGATGAAATAATAAGATCGATGAAACAATTGATCAACACAAAATATTTTAATAGAAGATTGATTATTATTGTAAATGTACCTGTTCCTGCTTCGCTAAGACTCAGAGCTTTGCTTGTCTCTGTTTTCTGTCTCAGTAACTGAATCTCTGAGAAGCTGTGACAGACATTTTTACCATTTTCTGACATTTTATAGACCAAACAGCTAATGGATTACCTGAGAAAAGAACCAGCAGATTAATGATCTATAATGACAACAGTCATTATCTGAACCATAAACACTGTAAGAAGAACTGGATGCTGTGTTCAGGACTGTGTTCATCATTTCTCTGATACTTCTTCTTCCCCAGTCACTGTTTGGGCAAAAATGGTTTGTGGATCAGTGTGGGTCACATGATGCTGCACTACCAAACATGGCCACTAGGCCAGAATCACCTCACGGCACCCATTTATTGGTTAATCGGTTCATTGATCGGTCTGTCTCAGTTTCTCAAGCATCAGTCGACTTATTCAGACGTCTTGTTTTGTCAACCATGAGTCCCAAACCTGAAGGTCCGTGGTTTTATATCACAGAGAAGAAAACCAGCAAACATCCACCTCTGGAAGCTGTCGATCGACGCTGAGGCAGCGTGCAGAGCCTCATCAACAAAATCTGAACCGGTCCTCACAAGTTTCAGAGGCGTGACCTCGTCAGCCAGCCGGTGACGGAGGGAACAGTTTGTTTTGATCCCCGTTATCTGCTGTACTATAACAGCAGCTCGGTCCACATCACATTTAACGTCTGCAGTCACAGTGAGGCCGAGACAAAAACATGTGTAATGTGTCTGCCATGAGACTGCTGCTCAGACCATCACCTCTCAGGAGCTGAAAGAAATAAAGTTAAACGTGAGTTTGGATCTTAATCCACTGAATCGGCTTGTAACGTGGGACAGATCAACCTCTCCATCTTTAAGAACAAAATTTATATCAAGCTCCATTAACCCTAACCCCCCTAACCCTCTTCTAGAAACAGATAAACTCCTCAAATAAAAACCAGGGGTCAGTTAAAGGCAGCTCTCTGATAATGGCCACATAAACAAATAGAGGCCGGGGAGAATACAAGGCTGTCTGTCACAGAATGTTAGTTCAGTTAAGCATAATGTACATTCGAGGGGTCACATGAATCCTGGTGTGACTGGGTGTTGACCTGTCTGGGGAGGATAAGTGGCATCGTAGAACACCTCGTCTGCTGAGTGACGGTGGTTCCAGTCTGACGTGGACGCCGTCTTTCAGTCCTCAAACCATTGCTCAGGTCCAGGAGAGACCGTTTGTCCGGTCTGAGTGCTGATCAGTGAACAGGACACACATGACCACAGTTTGACAGCAAAGGCGCTGAGTGCTCCGTTTTTGGCCTTTAATAAATTTGCATGTTTTCACTTTGTCATTATCTGTTATTGAGAATAGATTCACAGAGTAAAATGATTCTTTTATCCATTTTCAAATCTACAGCTCAACAAATCAAATATTTTCATTGAATTCACTTAGTGAGTGAGTGAGTGAGTGAGTGAGTGAGTGAGTGAGTGAGTGAGTGTGTGCAACATCTCATTACTTTAAGTTTAGATAATTAGCTGCAGCAGCACACACTCTCTACAGAGGGTTAAAGTGTGACTGGACGTAGACTCCGGGTCTGAAAAATGAAGCCAATGCAGAAGTGCCTTAACGTGCCACTGAGGGCCGCTAGGGGCCGGCTCCAAAAAATCTCAGACTCCATAGACTCCAATTCAAAAATCATCGATTTCACTCTTGAAATATTAAGTCAATAATTTTTTTCCCACACATCACTATGGGGTCAACAGCTAAATTCGCTCCTCTTGGTCCGTGATCTGGTGGTCCATCTGAAAAGAATTCCCTAATTAATTAAATATTTACGGAGCCCCTCTGGTGATATTGGATAAAAAAAAAAAATGCGTGGCCACGAGATAATAATACGTGGCCACACGTTATTTATTTATTTATTTTTTATCCAATGTCACCAGAGGGGCTCCGTAAATATAGACCTGTAAGAATGGTATTTTTGAGGTATGACTGTTTGATTGGCATCCATGGTCGGGAGTGATTGACAGGCCATTTAGATGAAGCCATGGAGATCATACACCGGTGAACTCCCGTGGCGCACAGCGTTTAGATTCATTTGTAGTGTAATTACTGTTATTTGTCTTTATTTGTCAGTGGAGTAGGAATTTTCTGTTATGTTGTTAGCTTGTTTTCATAATTTTTTTAGGTTTGCCGTAATTACAGCGTGTGCTTCGGTTAGTTGTACCCACAGACCCTCCGAGGATTCTGGGATCCAGTTTTTTCAGTAAGTGAATGTTTGTTTTCTTAATGGTGTCCAGTTTTAATGAACTTTACATTTAGAGTTAGGTAACGTGTGCAGCCCAAACGTTGGTGCGTTTTTCCTTTGTGCTCTGACCAGAGAAGTGGAGACAATTAGCATCATAGTTAATATCACAGTTTATATGAATTACAGATGCGCCAGGCTAGCCAGCTAGTGCTAGCATTTGCTATGCTAACAGTACCTGGCCCTGCCGGGCTGGTAACCACTGTTAGCTCGTGTTAACCACTGTTAGCTCGTGAGTTAATGTAACAACGTTACGTTTAAGTAAATTAAATGTGATTAAAACTGTAATGTTTACTTTGTACTGTGTCATTAAGTAGTTATGAATGTCTTCTATATCTTCGAAGGTAAACAGGCGAGGAAAGGTGTACACAGGTGTCGTACAGTCGCATCATTAACGTGTTGTGCAACCTGCTGTTCATGTAGCTCTGTATTATAGACGTCTAATGATCCTGGCTGAGCAGAATAACAGAGAGAAGTTCACTACATTTCATGAACAGATCCTCTGTTCACCAGCAGCACCAGCAGACAGACTGGAGGCTATAGCTGGATTTAGATATGTGCTTTTTATTGCAGTTCATTCACACAATGATCATATCACAAGAGTTAGGAGTGTGTTCTTATGTTCAATACACTATGTATTGAACAACTGCATGGATGGATGCCAGAAAACTGAGATCCAGTTCAGCTTCCTCTGATGAAGGGACGGGCCAACGTTTTCTAAGTTTATTGTTCTCTGTCCTTAGTATTCACACATTCAGTCTTACACCTCGGACTTCATCTCTGCTGTTGTTAGAGGCAATGGTAGTAAACAGGATTGTACCAATATCAAACTGTTGAATCAGCTCTAGCACAAGTATTTCCCAATTTGACATCTGGCCAAGCAGACGTGTTTTACAGGAGCCAGATGTGACTCCTGTGATAGACGTGTGCTGCTGTAACCACTGAGGAATGTTTTAGGAAGACAGACTGTACTGAAGCTCTGACAGAGTTCACAGCTGTTAAATAGTTGATATTTCATGTGCTTGTATTTTTTATTTGATGGAGACTTCAGACTGTCAGTGTAGTGCAGCTCATTTACATTAGTTTTATTCCAAACTACAGTTTTTTCTGTTATATTAAATTTCAAATAAACCTACTGTTTCCAGTGTCATTAAAACCGGTAAGTACAAAAGACTCACATAAGGAAAGCACATTTTAATGTGTCTTCTGATCTTTGTCAAGGGTCAATGACAGCAACATTAAATAATCATTTCTATTATTTATGTAATTGATTAAAGCTAATGTAGAAATAGGCTCGTAATTCATTATAAATTCTGGCAAAAACCTCCATCAGTGTGTTCTTGGATGATTATTATTGTGTGCATAAAATATATATGAAAAATAAAACCATCAACAAACTTAGAGTAAGAACTTCATAATTACCTTTATTGCACATTAAAAACTATTAATTTCAACATTTGTATTAACCACCAATATCACCAGAAAGGTGTGTAAAAGAATGTAATGAATGGATGAATTAAATAACTGGTTAAATTATTAAAACATATATAGCTGTATATAATAAGAGAGGGTGCAGGAGACGAAGAACAGCATAGCCAAAGGCTGGACAGTGTTGTGGCCATAAGTACTAAAAATATACTGTTTAATACTGTATACAATGCACGTAATTATGTGTACTGTATGTGGCCTTTACACTCCACAAACCTGTGAGCCTTCACCTGCACCTGTGGGTGATGATACACAGTTAGCTTAAAGTTAGCTTACACCCATGATTACACTATGTAACGTGTAACTTCACCTAGTAAAACATTACAGTTCTCCTCTTATATGTAAAATTTATTACTAAGATCACTTTATCGCTTAGTTATAAAGTCTACTTCAAATTATGGAAGGTAACTTTGTTAGCAACTTACCCCGATGCGGCGGAGAGCCTGGAGCTGGCGTGGCGTAGGTGGGCGTGGAGAGTGTCCTCGTATTCTCACTTAGACCCTCCCCCAGCCCGCCCCGTTAATCCAAATATGTTTCTACGTCTGGCTCCAAAAAACCAAGGTGGCGACGGCCAAATCGGCAAAATCGAGGCTTCAAAACAGCAGTTCACAAACCAATGCGTGATGTCACAGTGGGTTGCCACTTGGGTGGACCACAGTTCAGGACAGAGTTGATCTTGTCTTGTTGGATGCTTTGTTGTTTCTGCAGTTCTCTCTCTGTTGACAGAACATTGAACAAACCTTCAGAAGCTCCTGTAGGTTACAAAGGACTGTGAGTGTGATGAGATACTGAACCCATTATATTATATTATATTAGACTAGATTTTATTGATCCACGGGGGAAATCGCTTGGTCACAGTAGCTTAGTTGCACGCGAAGAAAAATAAGTGTAAGACAGTTATAAGCAAAATAATATAAATAAAATACAATAGTATAAGCAGGAAAATACCTTGAACCTTGCTGTGGATAAAGTCTGTGCAGCAGAGGACGGTTAGTGTAGCTTCTCTTCTGTGTGACCTCCACTTCCGAGATCACGCACGAACAGAAATTAAGTCAGAAGTGAAGTTCACTTAATTACAGTGTTTGTTAAGGAGATGGTTCATCACAGCGATGAGAGGTTCCAGTGTGTCGGCATAAAAGTCCCTGTTTGTTCCCCTCAAGTATCAAAATGCAGTCGGTCACAGATGAAACCAGCAGCTTCTCCAGCAGTTAGTTAACACCTCCCGTTTCTGTGACGGTGTTTCCTGAATCCTTCTCGTCTGATCGTCTGGGTGAAAAGTATTTTGTCTGCTAAGTGATGCAGGAAAAGGTTTTTAACCTGTTCTGCTTCCATGATGGACTTGGTTGAGAAACGGGTTAAAGATCTTGCTGAACGTTCAGAGGATGGAGAATTTTTTAGATGAGTTTTATACGTTACACCTCCTTTGTGCTGTTTGTGGTGTATGTTCTGCTTTTTCCTTTTGTGTGTTGATGTTTGTTGATGAATAAAACCAACAAAGATGTGTCCTGGAACTTTATGAATCAGCTTTGTAAGCTTTAAGCTAAAAACTACCCATAATGCATTGCTCTCCTCATGTGATAGCCTAACACAGAGACTTGGTGTGTTTACAGATCTGCTGCTGTGAAGATGTAAATGTCTCGACCTTGAATAAAACAACCTCACGTGTCAAAATCTGTTGTATATTCAGGTCAGTGTGGTTCAGATCAAAGCTCCAGCCTGACGCAGCAGGTGAACCAGGCAGGAGCTGGACCAGCTCATTGATAAGATATTGGCATGCTGCTGATCAGGTATTGATCAGCCCTTCGTTCTCGCTGTCAGAATATTTTCACATCTGAGGAGCTTTTACTCAGTAAGTCCTCAGAGACCAGCGGTTCTTCATCAGACTGGAGTTACACCTGAACCAGGTCACCTGTGACTCTGTGGAGTGAGTGAGTGATTGACAGGTGACTGTCAGCCAGGTGTGTTCAACACAGGAATAACCATCAGCTGGTATTTTGTGCCTGTTGTGTATTTCTGAGGCAGAAGAGTTTGTAAATATAAAGTTTCTCCGGCGTCTGTGGGAGAGAAACGTCCTCCTTCGTCAAACTCTGACGCTTTTCTGATTTATTTCCAGTCTCGTGAATTCACGGTGTCTTAGGACAGAGAGACTCAACCTTTCATTTGTCTAACACCTGGTAGTCGGGTTGGATTGAAACCAGATCACGTTCCCTCCACAAACGAACCGCTCCAGAGCCACCACCTTTCGAGGGTCTTAGTGCAGTTGTTTGAGTCTGATTTAACCCTAAAGATTAATTTGAGTTTCAGGGAAACAACAGAAACAGCTTTATTTTATATCTGTCCACTGCATGAGGTCCACTGTCCCTGACACGTCAGTCCAGTCCTGTCCTGTCCTGCAGCACAGTTGTGGTTCAGTGCTGTTCGAGAGATGACCATACAACACATGAAAGCTCTGTTGATTCGTTCCCAGAAACAAACTGTGCTTCTGTACGAGAGGAGAAATTCATCTGCAGTGTCCCGACGAAGCAAATCATCAAACAGCATCAGTATCTTTGTGGCTAACACAGAATTACATCATTGCCATGTTTCATTTTCTGCCATTCTGACGACACATCAGTCAAACCCAGGTTTCCCGCCTCAGAGGTAAAATGGCGGCTCTCCCTGCTCTTCACTCTGAGGAAACCCTGAGCAGTGTGTACTGTCAGGAAACATGGATCAACAGGTGTTGTCGCTGTTGTTCTTGTTAATGTTGCTGTTGTTGTTGATGTAGTTGCTGTTGCTGTTCATGTTGATGTTGATGTTGCTGTTGTTGTCGTTGTTGTTCATGTTGATGTTGTTGATGTGGTTGTTGTTGTTGATGATGTTGTTGTTGTTGTTGTTGTTGTTGATGTTGTATCATCCGGAGCCTGTGAAACAGGCTCCGGATGATACAACATCAACAACATGATGTGATTCAACAAGATGTGATTTCGGGGACAGTCAGTCCATCCAGTCCAACATCAAGTCCTACAGTGCTACACTGCTCTGTTGCTAGGAAACAGTCTGGGTCTGTGTTACTTTGTGAAGCTTCCGACAGGAAGTGAGTTCTGAAAGAAAATCTGGACAGGATCCAAATCCGATCAATGATGACGATGATGGATCTTCGTCAGCTGACGGATCTGGAATCTGCTGCTTTGAAGAAGATTTCAGCACCGACTCTGTGAGAGAGACCGAGTTCATGTCTGACGGACACACACCAACTGTCCTCAGAGAAGACTGCGTGCATGTGTCAGTCACTGTGAGGGAATCTGAGCTGTGTGTCCTGCTTTGTTCACCTGTTCAGGTGTGTGTTTCAGTCTCAGATGAGGTGTGTTTGGTTTCATGTTCAGGTGACGTCAGGCTGAAGATCAAATATCTGCCATAAAATCAGTCTCCCAGACGAAGACGCTCGACCCACACAAACCGTGGAGGGAAAAACCGCAGTGAACACGTCTGCGGTCCTCGGGTTAAACTAATACACCAGCACTGAAGAACCTTTGTGGGCGCAGCCAATCACCGGTGACCACGAATGGATGAACCTGTTTTGGAATTTCCAGAACTGTAGAGTAACCCGAGGAGCGTTCACTTCAGGGAACGCTGCAATGTAGAGGCGTAGCAGGTGATGCTCTTCAGCTCAAGAGTGTCATACAGGTAAATGCTTTCATTTATCAGCGCTCTTATCGACACATTCACCCATTCATTCAGCGCTCCTCTTAACACACACATTCACACCCCGATGAGGAACGCACGTGATGGAAGCTCGTTTCCAGCAGTTTGATGAAACAAAGAAAAAGACTGTGTACAAACCGTTCGAAATAACAAGGTTCTCATTACTTTGATGAACTAACTCATCATTTGGTGAAAGTTTCTGACTGTAGTGACTGACGGAAAACAGGCTTCCATACCAGGCCCTGGTTACTCTGTTGCATGTAGTATAGCATCTATTATGCTAGGAGGGTGTATCACTCTGACATGAAACACACACTCACATTATCCACCCTCTGACCCAGCGGGGACGTCCTGATGGAGGCGCCCAGTCCTGTGTCTGACTGGGACTGAGTCCAGTCAGGGTGGGCTGAAGATCAGAGGATGACGAGCAGAGCAGTCACAGGTTGAGTGGTTTTGTCCTCAGGAAGGTTTTTGTGTTTTAATCCACTCCACAGAGCGAGAGATGCTCTAGATGCTCTGCATTTATATTTTATTCAAGTGCAGCCATGTTGTGTTTGCTCCAGTGGAGCAGAAACATTCTATCTGCAGAGCTGAGTCACCAGAGTCCACCAGGATCCACCAGGATCCGTCTGTGCACACTGATCCTGCTCTGCTTCAGAAAGGGAAGGAGGAAATTAAAGGACCCCTGTGGAGTTTTCACCACTTGGAGCACTATGGAGCAAGGCTCCCCCTTCGTTTCTGTCATGCACACGCAGACAGATGCACGTGCACGTGGGCAATGCACATCCCGCTGGTTTCACACCATCCCTCCGATAAAGGTCTGATAAACGTCCGACGGGTGTAAACGTAGAGAAATGGCAGCGCACCAACTGCAGAGCAGGCTGAAGGACAGATTGGACAACAACAGGCCTGTAGACATGTTTGTCCTCATCTTGTCCAAGGGTCACAGGTTGAGACCCCGACCCCCATAATCACTGAGGTTTTGCACTTCCTGTTATTATTCCTTGACTTCAGAGGCCTTTCAGACAGAGACCCCTCATTATATTATATTATATTAAGTAAATCCTTGTATCCTCTGCAGTGGACAGATTTCTGAAGGACGTTCAGAGTTGTGTGTGTTCTGTGCTGTTCGCTCTGCAGTCCTGTCAGCCCGGAGTTTTTTTGTTGTTGGCTGAAGGTGAGGCTCGGTTCAGGGTCATTTCTGGTTTGACGCGTTTCCTTTTTCATGGATACGATGGTTTCTCGTCAGTCTGAGTTTGTCCTTGACTCGTCCTCTGTCTCTGTCCACGTTTTGTGTGTGTGTTTCATCAACATTTAATATGCAGTTAATCAGTGAATTATTCAGGCTGGAATAATAACTGTCAGGATACAGATTGGTTAATCCATCTGTCAGTTCATCTGAGCCTTGGACGGATTATTAGACAAAAGCCCCCCACTCTCCTAAATAAGACCCACAGACAGAACGGGACACAAAACAACTAGAAACGATGCAACAGGCTGTATGAAGACGGGGGGAGACGGGGGAAAGGGGGCGGTGGGAGCCAGAGGCGGTAAATCTGACACAGGTTAATGTCCAGAAGGAGAGATGATGGTCGAGGAACAGCCACAGAGCAGGAGGTCAGGAGAACGGATCAGGAGAGGACTGCTGGTTTGAATCCTAAACAGCCCTGAAGCAAGGCAGTGGAGTGTGTGTGTGTTGTGGGGGGGGGGGGGTTACATGCCACAGGGATTATGAGTAGGTTGAGTTTGGAGGGGTGGGGGTGGAAGAGGTGGAGTCTCGTGCCTCCTCTGCTCTCTGATTGGGTGGTGTACTGCATCTTTTCACTGCTTCAGAGCATCTTTGGCTGTTGTGTCCTTCGTGTTCTCTCAGCTCGGCTCTAACTCACGTTCCAAAGAAAAACATGATCACAGTCACGTTATCGCAGACGTTTGGAATTTTTAACCGAACAATGATTCATTTTCTGCTGATTGATCAACCGATTAAGCAACTAATTTCAGTCGGTCAGCATGATGTCCACCTGTTCAGAATGGGCCATTAACAGGTTCCTTGAGCTTCTGCCTCAGGAAGTTCTGTCTGTGTGTGAAACAGACGGTGTGTTTGGTTTTTTCTGCTGAACCTGTTGGACCTGATCTTCGGTGTTGTTGTGGATCGTGTGTCTGAGGCTGGTTGTGTAGCTGAGGCGTCACCTGCTCTCGGACTCTCTCTGGTTCATGACGTGATGCTGCCAGTAAACAAGTTTCTTGGCTTTTGTCTAATTAGTAAAACAACACAACGACACTGAGACGTGAGTCACAGTGCAGCAGCTGAGTGATCAATATTATCAGTGACCAGTATTTGATTAACTGAAATTAACTCTTTAAAATCCACTGTCCCACCTGTGGGACTCTGGCCTTGGTAGTCCTCCTCCAGGTGTGCTCTGGTCTGTGCTGGACGCGGTCTACACTCATCCTGGACTGAAACTTCCATCTGAAAGCTCAGAGCCTGATTCATTTTCTTGATTCTGAGCTGATTCGTGCTCTGTCTGCAGTCCCGCTGCAGCCGGTGGATTTCCCAGCATGCCATCTGCTGCAGTTTGACCTTCAGTTGGAGGTGAGCGTCGGTGATGTCAGCGACAGGTTGTCAGCTGGTCGCTTCACTTCCTGTCACAGACGCTTCATCGAGTTAGTCTTCCTGACAAACAGACGGCCGTGACTCAGCCAACAACACACACACAGCAGGGAGAGTGTGTGTGTGTGCGTGTGTGTGGGCAGCCGATTAGTTTCCACTCAGACTGAAATTAAAGCAGCTCTCCCTCCCTCTCTCTCTCCCTCTCTCTCTCTCTCTCCCTCTCTCTCCCTCTCTCCCCCCCTCTCTCTCCCTCTCTCTCTCTTCCTCTCCCTCTCTCTCCCTCTCTCTCTCTCCCTCCCTCCCTCTGTCCCTCTCCATCTCCCTCCCTCTCTCCCTCCCTCTCTCTCCCTCCCTCCCTCTCTCCCTCCCTCTATCTCTCTCTCTCTCTCTCCCTCTCTCTCCCTCTCTCTCTCTCTCTCTCCCTCTCTCCCTCCCTCTTTCTCTCTCCCTCTCTCTCTTCCTCTCCCTCTCTCTCTCTTCCTCTCCCTCTCTCTCCCTCTCTCTCTCTCCCTCTCTCCTTCCCTCTCTCTCTCTCTCCCTCTCTCCCTCCCTCTATCTCCCTCTCTCTCTCTTCCTCTCCCTCTCTCTCCCTCTCTCCCTCCCTCTATCTCCCTCTTTCTCTCTCCCTCTTTCTCTCTCCCTCTCTCTCTTCCTCTCCCTCTCTCTCTCTTCCTCTCCCTCTCTCTCTCTCTCCCTCTCTCCCTCCCTCTCTCTCTCTCTCTCCCTCTCTCTCTCTCCCTCTCTCCCTCCCTCTCTCTCCCTCTTTCTCTCTCCCTCTTTCTCTCTCCCTCTCTCTCTCCCTCTCTCTCTCTCC
>JBBMJY010000003.1:144444-179523 GCA_037833715.1 Toxotes lorentzi | reverse complement strand
ACCACCCACCAACGTTGAAAAAAAACGGGAAAGTGTTTTTTAAGGGAAGGGGAAAAGGGAAAAAAAAAACCGGAAAAAGGAAGGAGGGGGAGAGGGGTCCCCCCCCCCCCCCCCCCCCCCTCCACAGAGCAGGAGGGGGCACTGAGTGATGATGAAGTGTGCACTTCCCCCACAGTCTCCAGATCTGAGCCCAGTGCAGATCTCGGGAGCACCAAAGCTGGTCTGGAGGCTCGTGGTGGACTAACCCCTGACTGAGACTCTTTATGCTGGTTTTTCTTTTCATTTGTCTCCGTCTGACTTAAAGAGAGTGAATCTAAAGGAGGGTTTAAATTGTGTAAACCTGTTTCAGTAACAACGATCACTGATCAATACAGTGGTGGAAAAAAGTTTTCGGACACCCTTCAGGGGCTTCTTAACAGCACTGCAGGACCTTAAGCCATGATGTAGGAGTCGGCCACGCACAGTGCAGGTGGAACAACAGCTCCACCCACACTGTGTTCCACCCACAGTTTGGTTTGACCACTGGTGCTGAAGCTCATGTGATGTCATTCGGAGGTTTTCCCTGCACATGTGGATCAGGATGCAGTCATTTCTCACTGAAGACACTCTTGGACGCCCAGATCTTGGTTTGTCTTCCAAGCTGTTTGTTTGTTTATATTTCTGCAGTGTGTCTCCAACTGCTGAAGGACTGCATCTGCACTGGACTGAGAATCTTTATCTTTAGACGTGTTTCTTGTGTTAAGTTCCTTGTTTTTGATCATTTTTGATCTGACAACAAAAAGTGTCTTCAGTAAAAAGGACGATCTTCATTAGTGGGTCAGCGGAACCACAATACTCAAAGTTTCTTCAGTATTTTTATGGAGCTAATCAATTTTCAGTTTTTAATGACTGATTTTAGGATCAGTTTAATATTGTGGCTGTGACTGTACAAAAACAAACTGCACTTGGAAACTTAAGAGTGATTGTGAATGCAATATATCACAAATGAATGAGGTGTTCGAAAACTTTTTTCCACCACTGTATATATGCTGGGAGGCTGCCTGTGCTCACAGACAGAGAAGAGCTTATGTACTAATATGTCAGGATGTAACTAAAAGCCCCGTCCCCACCTCCCCACCCCCCACCCCCACAGGCCCCCAGCGTCCTGGCGAGCTCTGGCAGCTCGGAGGAGGACCTTCTAGCAAACTGGCAGAGAATGTTTGTGGAGAAGATGGCCCCGTCCTGCGACAGTTCTCTGGTCCACCGCACGTCGTTCAGCAGTCAGACGGCTCAGGAGCTGCAGAGGAGGAGGGAGGAGTGCGGGGTCGGCACCCCCTTCGACCGACACAGGGCGGCGTACTCGGATGGCGAAGAGGGATCATCGGCAAGGAGCTGGACGCCGAGCCGTGGCTCCAGTCTAGACACAGACACTGACACCGAGCCGCGGCCCAGCAGGAGGGGGCGCTTTGGGGGACACGGCTCCACAGAGGAGGGGGAGAGGCTGCTGATGAACCTGGAGGACGATGGCGGCAGTGGGGACACGGCAGTCACTATGGCGACCAGCCCCTCTGAAGCTCAGAAGAGGGACTTAGAGAAGGAGGAGGAGGACGAGAGCTCAGCTGAAGAGAGAGACGTCCTCCCCCACGAACTGCCCGTCATCGCACCCCGCCTCCTGGACTTTGACCCCACCCTCGGCGCCGCCCCCTTGCAGCGCCCCCAGAAGAGTCCAAAGAGGATGGGCGTCCACCACCTGCACCGCAAAGACAGCCTGACCCGAGCCCAGGAGCAAGGCACACTGCTGGACTGATGCTCCCTCTTCACTGTCTGAGCACGCCTCACTCACCCCACACTGTGTCCCTCAGCTGCTGTCTGTCTCCATGGAAACTGACCTGTCCGTCACAGGGTCAGAGGTCATACCCATCCAGGATATAGCCATACTCTACTGTATGCTGCCAAGATCGCAGCCTGTGTGCGTGTGTGTGTGTGTGTGTGTGTGCGCGTGTGTGTGTGTTGGACCAGCGAGATGCTTTCGGCCACAGAGGGGGCTTTGTGTGTCCACATACTTTCATCATGTAGAATGTAGTCTCATCAGTAAGTATTTTGAACACCTGTCCAAATACTTTTGGCCGCAGAAAGTACTTCAGTCCACATATTTTTGGCCATATTGTGGTCAGATCTCTACATACCTCATAACAAATACACTTAACATTAGAACCAATATTAGAAACCCCATATCTATTGTGTTTGAGCGCGTGCGTCAGACCGATCAGCTCCTATTGATCAGATGATAATTAAAGTCAGTGGCAGTGATTAAAGCCCAGTAAATCAGCTGATCAGTTCCTGTTTGTGAGGATGTTAATGTTTAAATTCACACAAACAAATTTAGAGTAAATAAAAACAGAAACGGATTGTTTTTCTGTAATGAAGTGAAATTCTGACGAAGTCTGAAAACTCGCTTCAGTTTTCTGTTTCTCTTGTTTTCGGATTCTGGTTCTGAATTATTCAAAAGTCAAAGTTCAGATAGAATCACTGAAAACGCACCATAATATGTGGCCAAAAGTTTGTGGACAGCTCCTGTTAACATACTTCCTCTGCTCTGTAAAATACTAAATAGAAATAGGGATTGTTTCATTCTTTGCCAGAATTATGCTTTTGACACAACATTTCCACCAAATTTTAAGGAGATCAAATTTACAGAAAATATAACTGAACCATCAACGATTAGCAAACAAATGTGAAAGTTTTCTTAAATATTCAGAAAATTGCACAGATTTTGATTGGTGATGGCAGCACACTTATAATAGTTAGTAGCAGTTACAGTGTAATGTAATTTGGTGTCCACGTATTTTAAGTAAACTGTCCACATACCTTTGGCCATGTAGCATATTGTGATCAGGTGTTTTGGTATAGTTTGAAGCAGTAGTTTCCTGGTGTCCAGGGCCATTGGCCATATAGTGAACTTTTATTGGCTGAGTACATAAAACATAAACAGTATATTAGAGTCATTATTAAAAGCCCTGTATCGGTCTATTCTGTGTGTGTGTGTGTGTGTGTGTGTGTGTGTGTGTGTGTGTGTGTGTGTGTGTGTGTGGAGTACAAAAATCAGAGTACAAAAAAAAAAGAACACAAACTAGAAACAAACAACGCGTCTTTGCCTTGTTTCCCGACCTGACCAGGAGCTTTTATTTTGAAGAGAACAGATGTGACACACCTGGCTAAACACACAGACTCTCAGTGCCTATAACTTTCTTTTGGGAAGCTGCGAGTACGACACCGGGGCTGTTGAAGGTCAGACTTTTATTTTTTCATCTCTTCACTAGTCATTCATTTCCTGTCATGGCGTGTTATTTAGTCACCTGACTGGATTGTCGAGGAGTCGCAGACGTTTGACCCTGACTGACATCCCCTGTACCTGCGGGGGGTGGAGCTTCTCCTCGGCTCCCACCTGGAATGTAATCATCAACATTTGTGTTTCCTGTCGTTGTCACTGTTTAGTTTTTCTTTGGAGTAGAAATCTATTATTAAGAGATCTGTGTTCTGTTTGGGTTTGATTTGATTTGTTGTTGTTTGGTTGTTTTTCTGATCAGTTTGGTTTTTATGTTCAGATTTTTTCATGGTTGTACGGAGGCCTGATAGTGCCAGAAACACTGCGCGGTATCGATATATACATTGCTTTTTACAACAACTCGCTGTGAAAAATATGAAGAGATTTTTCTCCAGAACCATTTTCTTCTCTGAACAAAAGTCAGATGTTCTAACTAGAGTCCCCTGGTTGTGACCAGAACCACGGACGTGATCTGTACGTGAAGCATTCGGCCAACAGACGCTCACACATTGAATGGTCCTAAAACAAGGTTTTAAGGTCTTCATGGAATCAGGCCTCGGTTTTCTCAGTAATCATCTCTATGACATTGGTTTTATTGATATTGAAGAGTCCACCATTCCCAGTCCGGGTTCAGATTATCTTCACGGGACTGATATCAGCTGTTTACCGTTTACCCTCCTGCAGTTGTATCACATCAGGATTAGCTTACTGCTAATGTTAACACAGCATTCCCTGCCTCTGCCGCTTCACATTAAAACACGTCGACTGGCTTTTATTTTGAAGCGGCCACAGGAAACACTTCATCTTTTTGATATTTCTGGCACTGGCGAGCCTCCGTACACTAACTGGACCTTTGTCCTGTGAAGTCGGTGTCGGTGCTTGAATGTCGGCTCGTTGCCTCATCACAGCTCTCTGATTGTGACTCTCACCGAGGAGCAGTGGCTGAATGATCGATCAGCGGTCGATGGATTTTCTGGAGCAGACTGGGCCGAGTGTTTCATCGCTCCTGAGACGCTGACGTTTATTTGTGACAGTTTTTCTCTGCAGTGTTTCAGTCTTCAGGTTTTCACATTAAGTGATTGAGTATTGATCAGCACTGAACTCAGTTTGTTGAAGTGTCTCCACCGAATGTTCTTCTAGTTTTATTCACAGTTTGTGTTAAAGCTTCAGTCTATGATCAGTGTCGACAGCTGAAGATCACAGTATTGATCTGTAGGAAAACAACTATTTTCATCATCAGTGAACTGATTAATTATTAGTCTTTAAAATTACAATAAATGTCTGACACAGTCAGTAATTTTTTTTTATCCTGTTATTTTAAGATCACAAATGAATGATCTTGTTTTCTTACGTTAACACAACACAGCGCTCGTTTATCTCTGGAGAACAGAAATCTGTTTCCTCGAGATAACGAGGCAGAAGACGAGCGCCCGTCACAGATTGCTGCTTCATGACAGAACTACGAATCCTGCTGGTGCACTGTGGGATGTGAATGCTGTTGGAGCTCTGTCAGAGTGCATGATGGGACACAGAAAACTAAAGCGGAGACAGTCTGTTCCAGCAGAAACGGACGACAAGCAGTTTAAAGTGATAAAACGACTGCAGCTGATAAAACTTCAGATTGTAAATGTCATTACTGGGGACAATCTCAACTCTGGGTCCAAACAGTAGCTACTGCTCTTCTGGAGCTTTTGATTGTATCACATGGTCTTCCTCAGCAGATGTCCCGCTGGCTCTGAGCACTGGAAGGAGTTCTCACCTAGTTTACGTCACGTGATTACATGTGTCCCATTTTTAAGGTTCTTTTCTATTGACTAAATACACAGTATGTGTTTTTAAAGAACCATACAGTGGAAACACACAGGAGTCCGTGTGGGAGCTGTGTGAATAAAACATTATAAACAGTGGTATGGTCCTTCAACTGCAGCCTGTTTGGCTGAGCCCTGAATTATTCACAGCAGCATTTTATTCAGTGCGACAGCTGCAAAATCCCCCATTCAGAGAGACACATGAACGCACCATCCACTCCTTCATCCTCCTTCACCACCTCCTCTTCCTCCTGTATTTCTCAGCAGAATGAGCAGCTGATGTTAAATTATTAAGGTTTTATTACCGTCAGAAATGGGTCGCTAATACTTTATTGTGTGTGTTTAATATTTCAAAACGAATCAGATGTTCAGTAGAAAGTCAGAAATGAATGAGTGTGTGTCAGTGTGTGTATAAATAGACTTTACATCAGGCCTAGTGAAACTTTAATGACTCTTCTTCATGAATATAATACCTCCTCCACTCCATCCTCCACCTCCTTCATCACCCCTCCAGCTCCTGCACCTCCTGCATTACTGCTTCCTGCCAATTGAAAACAATGATGAACGGGTTTATTAGCAGAAAGAGCAGAAGTGAGATCTGGTGGCGTGGTCACAGGAGACTCAGGTGGAGACAGGTGTGAACTGTCCATCTGTGATGGGCTCACCTGAGGCACGTTAATGCCAGGTGTGAGCAGGGCTTCAGTTGGCAACACTGCCTGTAAATACCCCCTGATGATGTAATGTCCGGCCTCCACGTGATCTGTCAGCAAACTGCAGCTTGAACATTATTCTGACAGAGCAGTCTGTTTCTGTGCTGATCTGAGGTCAGCTTAAAGTCCACCGGTGTGCTCTCTGTGTCCCTTCATGCATGAATCCACTTCATCTTCTGCCGCATTCATGTGAGACGGGAGATAAGAGTTTCAGTGTTCACATTAACGTTTAAGTCAAAATTACAATTTGGAAATTAGTTTTTCTTCTGAAATCTTCGTTATGTCCAACTGTTAAAAATATTTAGATTGAAGCGAATGTGAGGTGTGTGCTCATTCTATGTAGACTATTTAACACTAAATACAAAAACACGTCACATTAGCATGAGTCTAAATATGGAATGAATATTCTGGACTTAAACGAATGTCAGTGCAGTAGTTTAAGTCTTTGGTTAAAGGCAATTAATCTTGTCATGTTACATTATTAACACCATCTGTCTGATGACATGATCACTTGTGAACACAGCCTAGGCAAACAGAATTTGAATTTCAGTTCAAAGCTAACTGTAGCTAGCTACCTTAGCTAGCGTTATACAGAACTTAGTTTGCCTGAACCTGATTTTCTGCATTTCAACTGCATCAGGACCTTCAGTAACTCAGTGACTCTGATACAGGGCCTAAATGTCAGTATTTCCTCCCAGTGCACTGCTCAGAACTCAACAAAGGTACAATTTGAACTTAAACTGTGAGCTGGAAAAAGTTCAGAGGTTCAGGATCTATAAATTATATATGCAGCAGCTACAACAGAAATGGTTCAGCTACAAGTAAACGTTAAATTTGTTTGAACAGATTTGTATTGATAAAACAACTGTCTATGAAGTGTGACAACGTATCAACAGCTGGAGAATGTTATGCTAACGTTAGCCAGGAGGCTAACCAATTTTAGCTCATTTAATATATACAAATTGTTTTATGTCAAAGCTGTGTTGTTGGATTGCTAAGTGGCTAGCAGTTTTCAGCTAGCTATCTCATGATCAGTTAACTAATGTATATGACAGCTTGCTAGCTACAAAGGAATGGCGAATAATGAACAGTGATTAGCTTCGGTTGAAAAGATTGACAGTCTTTCTCTACAGTACAGTTATGAACTGTTAGCCTCTGAGCTAACGTTTAGCAGACATAAACCTCATTAGCTTGATTTGCTAACAACCAACAGCTTGTCTACTAACAATGTACAGAATGTGTATTATTTTTATTATGATCTGTTTACTCATCTGTAATCATGTGAATATAAAACCTAGCTAGCAAGCTAACTAGTTTTGGCCCATATATACACCGATCAGGTATAACATTATGACCACCTGCCTAATATTGTGTTGGTCCCCCTTTGCTGCCAAAACAGCCCTGACCCATCGAGGCATGGACTCCACGAGACCCCTGAGGGTGTGCTGTGGTATCTAGCACCAAGATCTTAGCAGCAGATCCTCTAAGTCCTGTAAGTTGTGAGGTGGGGCCTCCATGGATCCAACTTGTTTGTTCAGCACATCCCATAGATGCTCGATTGGATTGAGATCTGGAGGCCAAGTCAACACCTCAAACTCGTTGTTGTGCTCCTTGAACCATTCACACTGCCTCCGCCTGTTGGTCTTCTTCCCATAGTGCATCCTGGTGTCATGTGTTCCCCAGGTAAGCGACACACAAGCACCCGGCCATCCACGTGATGCAAACGAAAACGTGATTCATCAGACCAGGCCACCTTCTTCCATTGCTCGGTGGTCCAGTTCTGATGCTCACGTGTCCGTTGTTGGTGCTTTCAGCGGTGCACAGGGGTCAGCATGGGCACCCTGACTGAGGCTATGCAGCCCCATACACAACAAACTGTGATGCACTGTGTATTCTGACACCTTTCTATCAGAACCAGCATTAACTGCTTCAGCAATTTGAGCTCATCTGTTGGATGGGACCACACGGGCCAGCCTTCCCTCCCCCCGTGCATCAATAAGCCTTGGCCGCCCATGACCCTGTCGCCGGTTCACCACTGTTCCTTCCTTGGACCACTTTTGATAGATACTGACCACTGCAGACCAGGAACACCCCACAAGAGCTGCAGTGTTGGAGATGTTCTGACTCAGTCGTCTAACCATCACAACTCTCTCAAATCCTCACACTTGCCCATTTTTTCCTGCTTCTAACATGAACTGTGAGGACAAAATGTTCACCTGCTGCCTGATATATCCCGCCCACTAACAGGTGCCATGATGAAGAGATCATCAGTGTTATTCACTTCACCTGTCAGTGCTCATAATATTATGCCTGATCGGTGTACATGAATTGTCTTTCTTGTGTTCATTCATTTCCAGCACAGCACTGCTAATGAACTAGCAGCTGCTAGCTCATAAGCTGATCTGGTAAGAGTTCAGTTAGCTTACATTAGCTACAAAAATGAATAACTAACAGTTTAAATGGAGATATGACTAACAAGTTGTACTATCAACAAACCAGAGGAAGTTCAAGAGATGTTAGCTAGCAGGTTAGCTAATTTTATATCAAACTTTCTGTTCCAGAAAATTAATTTAAAAATTGTAAATTAAGCAGTGATCACTAATACATCATAAATTACAATGGAAGGTCCTTATCCAGTGGAGACGAACAATCAGTTAGCTCACTAGCTAGCCAAGTACTCTGATATAAAAAAAGGCTCATGCCAACATGCTAACACTAGCATAGTGGTTACACTGGCCTGTGTGTTAATCAGATGTGTTAGGAACTGAACAGTGCTGGTTCTCTGGCTAACAGCTGTAAGCAGAGCTGAGGACCTTCAAGGTCACTGCTGGGGTTGGCTGGGTGCTTTGTTAAGCATGTGGGCTCACCTGAGGACACCTGAAATCTGGACCTTTAGTAACAAACCGAGAACAGGAACCAGAGGAGGCTCAGATTGTGGAGCGTTTATTTACACCTCAGTGTTCAGAGCTGAATGTCGTTTTAACGTAACGTTCAGGTGACCGTAAACTTGCGTCCTCATCCTCCACCAACAGGTGCTGTTGCTCACTCTGAACTGTTCTCCTTCGGTTCCTCTGATCATCTCTGTCTGGTTCACTTCCTGTTGGAATAAAAAAAGAGACTGTTAAAACTCTACTAATGATTTTATTTTCAGAATTTGTAAACTGATGTATATTTTAAAACAAATAAAATATTTTAAACGTAGCTCAGTCTTTGTGTTTTGGATCGTAACCTCACCACAGGAAGCATGCTTGGGGTATGCTCCAACCCCCACCTGAGTGTCCTCATCTCAGGTGACAAATATGTTTGTGAAGATTAGAGTAAAAGATAAATGTCAGTTTCATTGCAATAACCTTCAACATTAACCTTTAATCAGTCAGCAATGTCACTCAGGTGAGCTCTGCCTGTGAACCTGCAGTTTGTTTCAGCAGGTTTGTGAGTCAGGTGCCGTATCAGTGAGGACGATCTGGTCTGAGGTGAGACCTGCCTCAGAAGACGTAGAGTGGACCCTACTTTTTACTTTCCACAGTTGATATATTTACACTCTCAGCCAGCACAATGGGAGACATACAGTCTCTACACAGTAAACACTGATTTCAGACATGTCTGTAAAACTGTTGACAGGACACCTCCACCTCAGTGATAACTCTGTAATTACTCCCAGTGTAAAGTCTATGAGCCGAGCTGGAGAATGATTAATGAGCAGACTCAGAAGTTATCAGTTTTCCTTCAGTTAAGTGGACACCATCTTTGAGTCTAGTATCCAGTTCTTATGGTCCATAGTCAAACTGTGAACCCTCAGGTCTGTGGACCAGTTTGAAGAGAGTAGAGGTCACTGTGGTGTCACCTCTGTTAGCATCAGGTTAACATCATGTTGTCAGGTAAAAGACGAGCTAAATATTCTTTCGTGTTAACTGTGAAATAATGTAATGACCTAAAAGAACCTGGCTGAGGTTTTGTAAAGTGCAGGTGATGCTATGCAGATATTTTCCAGTATTTCTAACTTTGTCCTGCCCCAGATAAAATGGTGACAAACACAACTTCACCAAATACAAGCTCATCTTTAACAGCACATTCGCTGACTCTTTGCTAATATTAACAAGTTAATGATCAAATGACTGAATAACAGACTGAAGACAGTTCAGCTCAGAAACACCTGAACATTTCACTGTGACTTGCTTGACTTTCTAACAGAAAACGCTGTTTCCTTCTCACTCTGAGACAAAAGGAGGTGAAGTAACTGGACATGTAGCAGCAGGTTTGATTTTACACCTTTATACTGTCACAGGGCAAAAAGGTTGGTCCATTTTTTAAACATCATGAAAAGGAAACTGTAGGTTACAACAAATGGAAAAAAGAAAAACAGCAAATCTGAACATTGCAGAACACAGAACCAGATTTAATTTAATTGACTTTACCATAAGTTTAAATTTGTAGAGTTCCCCTTCTTGATGATAACAGAAACGACAGAATGATAGAAAATGGTTTATTGATAAATTTGTTGTGTTCAGATTTAATTTGTAATTTAATTTGTAAATAAAATCCAACTTTAGTATTTTGAGCTGGAGTTTGTTTCTGCAGCTGCTCTCAGGTGTGTTACCCAATCAGCTGCTGATTAAATGACATTAATATTGCATTAACTGTCATCATCAGTCTCACAAACACACACACACACAGCTGCTTACATCAGCAGTGAAAAATAGTTTATGAAGCAGCTTCATCAACACTGATGAACACTGTGATAATCACCTGTGTGTGTGTGTGTGTCCTGTTGCCTGGTAACAGCTGACATTGATTGGTCTGGTCTGTGAATTATTTATAATTGATAAATAATGGGTGCTGTTCTCTCAGAGGGCCCGTCCTTGTGGTGTGTTCTGTTTTCCTCTTGGTTTTCTGTTGAGGGAATGTTTTCTATGAAGAACCATAAAGACATGAAGAACCTTGAACCTTGTGTTTATTTTTATCAAGTCTTTTTTCTTCTGTTTAAAGATTTCAGACCACATGAATCATTCACTACAGCACCTCAGAAATGAGCTCAGGTGAGTTAAGATATCATCAGTCTGTTTGAAACAGGGCGATCTATGAGCTGTGCTTCCTCCTGGTGGACCACCAGGGAACTGCACCTGAGAACACTGCTTTGTTCTGCTCTTCAGTTGTTTTAGATGAAGAAAAACTTTTATCCTTTATCTCATGTGTATTACTGTCAGTCATATTTATCCTCGTGTGTTGTGTATCTCATGTTGTTGCAGGTCTCCACTGAAGCTCTGATGTTTCCACTGAGTGAAATATAAAAACCACCAGTTCTTACCATCTCATTCCACTGTAAAATTTAAGAACCACTGAACTCACTGCATTAAAATATTTTCTCCTGAAAACCACCTGAGTTCGTACTGAATTCCCGGCTTTAATTTGCAGATCATGTCACATGTTGCAATTCTGGATTTTAAAGTTGATTTTTTTTTTAAAGTTCAAAATTCAAGTGTCCAATTTTCACAAAAGTATTTCTTCAAATCTTGTTGGTCAAATTCAAATGCAGAAATCCCGTCGCTCAGAGTAAGCGTTAGCATATGAACATTAGCATTATGACTTGTGTCATTTTTCCTGTTGGAAACTGAACATTTTTACCGTTTTCTAACGTTTTCTAAACCAAACAACTGAAACAAGTCGATCGACTGATCGACTTAATCGAGTAAATAATCTGTAGATCTACTAAAAATGGAAATAATTGTTGCTGAACAGCAGGAGATTTTGTGTTGTTTTTTTCACTGAACTTTATTGAGTTGTTTTATTCACCGATTGTTCTAAGCAAAACTCTGATGTTCTCCATGTTCCTCAGCTTCTCTTCAGTGTGTTGAAGAACTCTTCCAGAACGTTCTCCGCGTCATCCTCCCTGTAATCCCGCACCACAAACCATTCGCCGTTGTCAGCTCCTCGAATCATGGCCGACAGAGCTGCACAGAGACAGAGAGTCATCGTGACGCCGCCAGGCTAACCTGCTGACCTCACCTGCTGACCTCACCTGCTGACCTCACCTGTACACCCTCAGGTCTGTGAGTCAGTGGGAAGAGAGCCCCGTCGCCGGGTGAGAAGTGTCACTTCCTTTTCTGCCACTCAAGTGTACAGGCACTCTAACGTCTGCATTTTAACTTTAGCGTTTTACCTTTGGCATGAACTCAAGTTTTACCTGATTAAAAAAAAACCTCACATTAATGCAACTTCAGGTGTGAACCTCTGAGCATGTGAAGACTTTAACGGGACAGACGGGACGGTTCTCTCCTCCGTGTCAGCAGGTAAGGAAAGGTGTGAAAAACGAAGCATCCTCACCACGGCCTGACGACGGCCTGAACAGACACAAGGTTTTCTTCTTCATGATGACGAGTCGGCCAAGTTCGTAGCCAACGCCCAGAGACGGCTGCGTGACCTCGGCCACCACCACTGAGGTCACAGAGAGGTCAGAGGTCAGAGACAGCACACACCCACAGAGGTCAAGGACGGCTGCGTCATCTACATCACCATCACTGACCTCACACATTTGGTGCCACATTAATAAAACTGACTTGCCTGCAGACACAGCTCAGGGCAGAAGCACCTCACACACAGACAGACAATAATCAATAATCAGTGATCCTCACCGTCAGATTGTTGGAGCCAGTCCATGTCTCGGTCATGGATGAACTTGTCTCCTGCTGCTGAGGCGTCCTCACCTGTTCAATGGCAGCACAGCATCTCAGTGACATCACACACACACGTCCAATCACAGCACAGCAGCTGTCACAGCTGATGGAACCGTTTCCTTTTCTCACGTGCGAATCTTCTTCAGATCAATGGAACATTTTCATCATTAGTTTAATGAGATGTTTATAAACTTTATGACTTTAACAGGACACGTTCACCTGTTCACACGTTCACCTGACGCAGATGTAATAGAACTAATATGCCGTGATCCTGGCAGAGTAACGAGCTCTGTGTGTGTGTGACCTCTGACCTCTGTCGGTGAGCGTGGTGCTGCTCACGTGCTCGGTCAGCACGGTCCCGTAGTTCTGCAGTTTCTCCACGATTTTCCGGTACACATGTGCGTCATCTCTTCCGCCGCGGATGCTCCCGCAGAAATAAATCTTCATCCTCCTCAGGATCGGTTCTAACGGTTCTACCGATCCGCAGCTTCCTGTTGCCGCTTGAGCCTCTGCGCGGTGACGTGACGTCTTTCCGTAGCATGTGGAGCCCTGAGCGTAGTCTCGCAGGTATGCCACTGTTTACGGATGCCGTTGTCTCCGCTGATTGGCTGAATCGCAGCAGTCTGACCTCGGTAGCCTCTGATTGGTGCAGGACGGAGGCGGTGACCAGCTGCGGCGTGGAGTTTCCTGACAGACGGAACTCAGGGCGAAAAATGCTTCAGTTACAAGATAAAGTTTTATTAATCCTGAGTATTTTCCAAAATACTTTACAAATAAACAATAAACAAAATAAAATCAACAAATAAATGATGTTGTCTTATTACAGATAAAACTGTGAGAGACATTCACAAACTACCCAACGGAATAAACTTGTTCAAATGAACCCATTAAATGATTGAACACATTAATGCATTCAGAATTGATTCCGAGTACTTTTACTTTAAATGTATTTTGATGATACTTTCGTACTTTTACTCTAGTACAGAAGTATTACCAGCAAATTAAGTTGTCATTACTCTTACTATCAAAAGTCAAAATACTCGTGAGTCTTAGTTACTTTTAAGATTAACAATAATATGGTTCATCTTGTGGAACAGTAAACTGGATTATAAAGTGGTTAATCTTACAAAAGATCATCTTTAAATTTAACATTTTGCTTTTAAGTGAAAACAAACTGAAGAGAAAGAATCTGTGTGTTTACTGTGTGTAAACTTCCATTATTCCTCTGAAATACAGATGACGATCACAGTCATTCCAACCAAAATCCATAAAGTTTATTTGAGTTTCTGTACAGGAACTATAAATACATCTGAATATGAAAAACAAAAGAAAAATCCTACAGACTGAATGAAACACATACAGATAAGAGAGAAAAGGTTCATTAACACAAAGCTTTAACAGAATCAGAATCAGGAGGTCTGACAGAACCAGCTCCACTCAAAGGCCGTCATCAGTACATGGACTCCGCTCAGCTGTCTCATGCTGTTGAGATTCTACAATGACCTTTGAGTTGTGATCATTCATTTTAGGTTCCCAACAATAAGAATTTACACAGAGACAGAAACTTTCCTCAATTAAAAGACGACTGACAGCGTCTCTGAGCGTGTGGGGGCCTCAGTGGGCCCTCAGTGAGGCCCCCAGGCTCCTCACTGTGGCATTGAGAGTTAGTTCAGGCACATCTCTGGCCACCCGCTGCATGGGAGCCAAGTTGGGTCCTTCCAAAGAGCCTAGCAACCCTGAAACAACAACGATGGGAGGTTGTTGTCAACCCGCGCAGGTAAACAGTTTACAATCCGTCACATGACATCAGCACATTTATGCGCACATTAATGTGACGTCAGGTGCACAGGTGTGTGTCTTACCTTCTACGATCTTGTGGTAGGCAAAGTGCAGGTAGAGCAAGAAGAGCATGTGCAGCAGAGACAGAGTCCCACAGAGGAGGAGACGAGGAGTTTGACCGACTGTACGAGACAGCAGAGCTGCCACCTGAGAGGAGGAAACAAAGGAAACCAGGTGAGTCTACAGCTGAGGGACAACCAGGGGCTGATGGGAAATATAGTCCTCACCATACGCAGTGTGGACAGTCCTCCAACCACCAGCCACAGGACGTAGAACAGGAAGTGGAAGTGGATGTTGTAGGTGATGAGGAGGACAGCGCAGTGACCAAACAGACCATAACCCTGACAACGGCAAACAGGAAGCACGTTGTGTCAAGTTCCGAAAAAAAAAAACAGATTAGAAATACTGAACTACGAGTCTGTACTGTAGATGATTACCACAGTTCAGATGGCACTGATACTGTGTGTACTGTGTGTATACTGTATACCCAGTATACACACATTGTGTAATGCTGCGGCTACACTGTAATTTCCCAGCTTGGGATCAATAAAGTATATCTATCTATCTATCTATAAGTGTTGTTGTAGTACCAGTACTGACCAGCAGGGACAGCATCTGCAGCATGGTGATCTGAGCGTTGACCAAGTACGCGAGGAAATAGATGAAGGAGGAAACACCGAGCCAGTAACCGAAACATGTTCCTATAGCAGTACCCATCAGAGTGCCCTCCCTCTGCAACACACACACACGCACACACACGCACACACACCACTCATTAGTGCCCAGCAGACAGCAGCTCATCATCCTCATCATCCAGTTTATTATCACCTCGCTGTCGTGCTGATGAATGCGCGGAGTGCAGATGCTGTTTGGTGTCGTCAGGTGTATGAGTGTGTGAGTGTGTGTGTGTCTTCTTACAATTACGGTTCCTGAAGTCTTCATTCCATGCAGTAGGATGGCCACAAGAGTGAAGACCAGCATCAGAGGACCATACAGCTCGCCTGCGATCTTCTACACAGGAAGTACAAACTGTCAGCGAACACAAACCTGATTCTGAACCTGAAACTGATCCTGAACCTGAACCTCTTGTGTGCGTGGTTACCTGTGGGAAGTTGATCATGCGAACAGGTATCATGGACTCAATCAGCCTGGGAGACACAGAGCAGATGGCAGTCAGACCCAGCAGAAAACAGGAAACAGCTGACAGGAAACAGGAAGCGGAGGGTCCTACCTGCTGCGGACCTGAACCGGTTCCACGTCAAAGTACGGCCTCAGGATGTCGATGTTGGCGTAAAGGTTAAAGGCTCTGGAGGCCTGACGCTTTCCCGCCTGCCACACCTGGACACAGCACACAGGCATCAGGACTCAGCTACACCTGATCCAACAAGTTTAGAAGGCAGAGACAAAAAAGTCCACACAGAGGTCTGGACCAGACTCCAACCAGAACAGACACTTCCTGCAGCTGCTCCAGCATAAAGGTTCTTCACCGGAAGGCTTTTACTGTGAAAGACACCAACCAGTGATTCATAGAAACAGTAGAACCAATCAGTCGGTTCATCGGTTGGTCGAGCTACAGCAAATTAATCAGAAACTATTTTATTCACTGATTCTTTTTTTTTTTTTTAAAACAAGAATTAAAATAAACATTTGGTTGTTCCAGCTTCTTCAGAGTGGGAATTTGTCATCGCAGGTCAAAGTAAACGGTTTGGGACAGAACTCTTAAGACGTGGTCAGCAGCACTTTTCCAACATTTTACAGACAAAACAATCAGTTGATCGTAAAAATAATTCTCTGATTAATTGTTAATGAACATAATCCTTAGTTGAAGCCTTAAAAAACAGTAACAGGCAGAGGATCTGCCACAGTCCCATCAGTGCTGCACCCAGTGTGAGACAGACGGGATGTCAGGGCTCATCCACCCTCTAAGGGAATTCAAATTAAAGTCTGGGTGGGTCATGGATTAATCTGCTGATTATTTTTGTTTGTACAAAACAAACAAACTCTGATTCAGTTTACACTGGAGGCAAACGATTTCTCTCCTCAGAATACTTGATTATTTTTCTTTCAGTGACTAATCAACTAATTGTTAGTTCTAGTCTCAAAATTAAGTTAGTTATTTTCTGTTTATCTATATAGTAAATTGTATTTTCAGGTTTAAATATTGAAAGATGAGGAACAGACAGACACTGTGCTGGTGAACAGGCAGATTGTAAATCTGGAAATACATGCACATACACAGGTGAAACACATGCACATACACAGGTGAAATACATGCACATACACAGCTTCTCCTCTCAATGCTTATTATTCATCTGTCTTCAAATCTGGTAACAGAACAAAGCCCTGAAATAACGGCCCACATGAATATGACCTGAACTGTGCAGTATGTGCTGACAGGTGTTTCTGTTATTTTGTCCACCCTGTTTATATGAATAAGAACAGAGTAAATAATAGAATCACCTGTCAGCACAGTAGCACAAACTTCACCCTCCACAGAGATCCTCCAGGTGAATCCACACCTGTCTGAAACAATCTGAACACAAACTCAACATCAGATCCTTCATGCAGAAGGATTATCACAGGACTGTGGGACCAGATCAGGTTAGACTGAGACAGGCGTTAAACCAGTCCTCCTCATGAAATCCCTGCAGAAAACTGAACATCTGGCCTGAGGCGACACATTCTCTCAACACAGTTCACATGTGGTAAATGGTGTGTGCATGGATCACCACTGACCCGCGTCCTGAGTGGGACTCACCTCGTCGGCCACCTGTCGTCCCAGCTGACCCTTTAACCCCTTCATACCCAGAAACTCTCCGTCATCTGCGTTGTCGTCTTCTGTTGCAGCCGCCTCTGCGGCCACCTCCTCCTCTTCCTTCATCCTCTGGTGCATCTCCCCCATGTCCTCGAAGCTGGAGCCCGACGTGTCATCCATGTTCTCCATGTCAATGACCGCCGAGCCGCCACCCTGGAACACACGAGGAAACAAGGGAGGAAACACACGAGGAAACAAGGATCGATCATCAGTCATGTTTTTGTATGTTATAAGTCACAGCTGCTGTGATTGTAACTCTGCTCAGTGTATGGTAACAGTGTGAACCCAGCAAAAATATGTCATCAATTATCTGTGTGCTTATTTGATAGAAATATGATGTTAACCTAAACCTGAACCTATATGTTGTTTAACACGTGTGTCCTTACGTGTTACTGTTATTTGAAGAACTATAATTGATCATAAATGCTGCGATTTTCTTGTTGTCAGCAACATGGCGTTCACTCACTGTATTTTTTTTTTTTTAAATCAGGTGTGATGCATTTAGCTGTTCAGCTCTCAGAGCAGTGTTAGAAGAAGTACTCACATCTTTTACTGCAGTAAAAGTACTAATAGAGAATCTGCAATCACAATATTAATTTAGTAAAAGTACAGAAGTCTCACCATCTAAACATAGTACCAAAAGTAAAAGTCCAATAAATAAGCTTCTGAAAATCCTGACTCAGACTGTCAGTGCAGGTCCTGCTGCGCTGAAGCTTCAGTCGCTCTGAATAATTAAGAAGTGTAATCGATTAATCGATTAATTAAACTTTATCAGGTGGTGATTTGAGCAGTAAAAATAGAAAGTGGCAGAACTCTCCACTACTGAACAACAGGTTAGGTTAACCTGGTTATCCCCAGGCCTGTTAGTTAGCTGGCTAGCTGGCTGGTCAGTTAGCGGATTAGCAAGTTAGTCACGGGTTAATTAGTAGGTTAGCAGGTTCGCCTGTTAGTTACCTGTATAGCAGCGTGTTAGGTGGCCTGTTAACTGGTTAGCAGTGTGTTTGTTAGCAGGTTAGCCTGTTAGCTCACCTGGATGAGGTTGTCGTCAAAGCTCCCCCACGGTTCCGCGTTCGTGGTTCTGCTCCCGGAGCCCACAGACATTTTTCCCGCGGCAGCAGCAGTTTATCCGGTGGTTTACCGTGTCTGTCCCGTGTCGGTGACGGTGCGACCGTTCCCTCAATGGACAGACAGAGTCTGGTCTCCGCAGAAACAACGAAACTCTGATGTCTGAGTCTCTAAAATCCACATAACACTAGGACGCAGCTGAGCCTCCGCTCTGCAGGCAAGGCAACGTCACGGCGTCACGCACAGTGTGTGACGAGGGCCGAAGATATCGCGAGATTCTAGTCGGTGACACACACGTACACGGACCGTGTTATTCTTTGACCGTGTTATTCTTTGACCGTGACAACAGTAGGTCCCGGTTCAGACCCAGAAATGAGTTGTGTTAGGGTCGGGGCTCGTAAATGATTATTTCCATATATCGTATCGTTTTTATAAGCAAGTAATTTATTTCTTCAAATGTAGATCTTTCTCCACCAGACCCAGAAAGAGAGACGTTCAGGACTTGGAGTCCGGGGTCTGAGGGTCTGAGGCATGACTCAGCTGTGAAGCATTTAAAGCCCACACAGTCTCTCTGCGGCAGAGATGATGAGAGCCAAATCTCAATAAAACAGCTTGTGCTCTAAAAGCCGCGCAGCTGTGCATCGCCGTGGTACGAAGCAACAACTCGCCAGTGAACGCCGATCACCACAGGGGGGCAGTCTCGCTCTTCTAATAACGAGATGTTGTTTCAATTATCGCGATACCTCCCTGTCCGGTTGGTGCGTTTTTGCATTGTTTTTTCCATGAAGTGATCGTGACATTGGATTCCGCCACCGGCATTTAACGGTCTCTTTCGGTGCAACGAGTCACTTAACTCTCTTGGATTATTTATGACATCGAAGTCGAGGGTCCACAACAGAGGCACACGGTGAGTTCGACCGGCTGCGGCTCCAAGAACGGCTCGGGTGATGCCGATAATGTCGGAGCTAGTTTAGCTAGCACTGTTAGCTCAGCTTTTACCTCTGACCGCTATAGGCCTAGATTCTTCTCAGCCTCACAAAGGTGGGCTTTTGGTTTAAGTTTAAATGTGTTACTGTGTTTTAGGGTATATTTCAATAACATCCTTGTCGACACATAAAGGCTATAATGTAATAACGCTGAGCTTCCTGAGCTAAACACACTGCGTGACCTCCAGTTGGTGACAAACCATTATACGGTAAACCAGTTTAAGTCCAACCTGAATCTGAAAGCTTTTCATTCATTAAAAGGTCTGAACCAATACGTAGTTCGGCATACTCATAACACGGCGAGCACGGTCACCTTAGAAAAGATGCCAAACTTTCTGATCTGATTCCTCTCTCGTTGTCTCAGTGTCCTTCCCCTACAACATAGAGCGGAGAGCAGGGGTCCGGCTGTAAAACATAAGATGTTATCAAAATAAAGTGCCGCTAGGTATACTGTATGTATGACGAGTTTATTTGGGACATGTCAGATTCAGGGAAAGCGTGACGTTCTGCCACTGTCGGACAAACCTGACAAAATTAAAACGTATTGTTTTTGTATGGAGTCTGGCAAGCTGAATTGAGACAGCTGCACTCGGGGTTAATATGAAACCGTGTTGTCAGCCATGTTGATTGTCCTCTGTAATATCTTAGCAAACCACTCACATGTGTAATGTGGGTGTTAGTGCTAGATTTGAATACACTGGAGCAGTTGACGGTGTAATCCGGCCCCCTCCGCGGGGCCCTCCCTCGGGTGAGAGTGTACGTGCGGGCCGACGAGCAGTGATGGCGGACAGGAAGGGCAGAGTTTCCTCATTCCTCTGAACCTGACTTCAGAGAACCCCCGGGTGTATTCCACTGTCTGCGACGGAGCCCGGAGCCGACCGAAGCGTCTGTTTTCAGCGTCGGTGTGTGGTGACTTACTCGCAGCATGAGGTACGGTGCCGGAGGATTTAGTGACTCAATACGCCACATTAGCTGCCGGCTCAGCCTCCACATGGCTCTGTTATTGGAGTTTAGAAAAATAAACCTGCTACAGAGATCTTATTAGAAAACTCGAGTGAGATAGAAGAGTAATGTGATGTCTTACTGAGAAATAAAAAGTAAAGTAGGAGATGTTAGCTGTCAGATCTTACCTTAGTAAAAATATACGGACTGTATCCAAAGTTAAAACCAGGAGCTGGAACAGTGTGCATTAACTCGTTTCATTACTTTTACTTCTTTAAGTGCATTCCGGTAATAATTTTGTATGTAAGTAATATTTTACTGTTGAAGCTGGTCGAGGTGGACGTAATTAACTACTTTATATACTGTTAGGTCATTTAATCTGTAACAATACTTCATATTTATGTAGTAATCAGAACCATTCACCGTAAAGTAACTCCTGAGTCAAGGTTTGAGTAGTCAGGTGTCTTATGTTGCACAGCCAACGTCCAAAACACAAAGAAATTCCATTATCATCAAGTTAAGATAAGAAACAGCAGCAAATGTTCAAACTTAAGAAGCTTAAGAACTTAAAAAAATGACTTTTTATGATTCACTGATTATCGAGTTGGTGTCTATTGATTAATCGACTCATCATTTCAACTCTGAAGACATTTGAGGATGTCACCTTTTACTCTGGAAAATCGTTTTGGACATTTGCACAATTTTTAAGAAGAATTGAGAAGCTGATCAGCTGATTAGTCAGATCAGTAGCAAAAATCATCGTTCGTTACGAGCCTGTTTGGGAGTGATAATCGGTTTTCCTGGCAGCTTTAAACAGAGTCTGCTGGTCTCAGATTCTTAAAAAGCATCAAATTCTGTTCCTTCAAGGAGGTAAAACTTAGATTAGATTTAAAAAGGCCTTGAATATGTCTAGTCACATTAATTGATGAATCATATTACTAAGAACCAGTGTTAAAACAGCTGGGAAGAACAGACAAATGAATGTTCTCGATAAATAATTCTAGATTATTGTTCCCCCTGGCTTCCTGTTATTCTTTGACTGGTATCTAAGTTCATTCCCTGTGGTGTGAAACACCCTTCTTGAACCCTCATGCTTAATCTGGTCTTGTGTAAACACAGCTGTGCTGATGGCAGCAGAACGTGGAGGTCAAAGGTCAGCCTGTAGTTTTTCCTCAGAGAAAGTCAAGCAGGGTCTTATCAACGGCGGGTTCAGCAGCCAGCTGACTGACTGTTCGCAGCTGATACCAAAACAGAGCCGCGCCTCAGGCAGCCCTCCCATCCCTCTGAGTGAACATGTAACACATGACAATAAGTCGGATCTGTTTCATATAGGTGCAGGTTTCCATGACAAACAAACATATGCTAATGACAACAGCTGGATGGAGATGATAAATACAAGGGAAATAAAACAAATAAAAGTAGTCCACAACATGGACACAGGGAGTATGTCCTCACCAGGTCTTCACTGCTCTGCTGTTTGTATGGTACTTCTTCTTGAGTACTCCTCCATGTCTTGAAGTACTGCAGTGTCCCTGGCAGTTTGCAGGGGTGTGTCAGTGTCTCAGGACTTTGTCAGACGTTTATATTTTAGTGAGGACTGTTGAACAGCTGTGTCTGGAAATAGTTTAGTGGTTTAATTGGTTTAATCCCAGAGGATCCTGGCGACCACTCAGCCCTCTGACCAGTCACGAAGCACAATGCAACCGTGCTCACAAACATGAGTGTCATCTGAGGCTTCACCACAACACAGCAGGCTGAGGGTCAGGCTGATCTGCGGTCAGCTGCCTCAGTCCCAGTGTGAAGGGAAGAACAGAAACACCTGAACACGAGGCACTGAAGGTTCAGTTCTGCTGGATTCAGCCTGTGATCACATGACCTCTGCCACACTGACATCATCAGCCACATCCAGTTGTGGCACTGTGGTCTCGTTAGCAAGGACAAATGTTTAAATTCTGTCATAAGCCCAAAAATATCATGTGGTCTAACCACCATTTAAAAATAGAGATATACATTTATAAAACTAATCATTATTTTAATTAACCTGCTGATTATTTTAGGGATGAATTGTTCAGTCTGTGCTTGTCAGAACTTCTGTAGTTTTTATTATTTGTCTGATTGTATAATCTTGATGTTTTCATTTGGTGTATTAATGTAAAATGGGACGTATATGTGTGCCTCCCTTCTCCTGTCTGCCTCCGAGCTTAGACTTCAGGACTTTACTGTGATATTTTGATAAATTATGATGCTGTATTTTAATTTATGGAAAAAAGTCAATCAAGTGAATCAAGTCAGTCAATATGACAGGTTTTAAGATGGTGTTCACACAGTGGTGACGTGAGCGAGCTCATTTAATCTAAAAACCTCTTTCACTTTTGTCAAAGATAAACAGAAAACGTCACATCGCATCAGTTACCAGAAGAGATTTCAATTAGTTTTCTATTGATCAGTTACCCGACTAATCATTGAAGCTGTTATTGTAATGCTCCTTTAATCCATGTTAGTCAGAGGACACACATCATTATTTTGTCAGAAACAATGTGAGTAATGTTTGTGTTCCACCATCTTATGTTGCGCTTTAAAATGTCGTTGTTCCAGTAAGGAGGGAGGATGAATGGAATGATGAACAATGGTGTGTCTTTATAAAGATGAGTACTGTCATCTGACCTCAGTGCAGCACAGAACAGGAACGATGTGATTTAACTGACTGTTTTGACAGTTTTGATTTTAAACATGCTTTTAATGAGAACCAGGAACAGGAAACTCAAAGGGTGTTATTCAAGAGAACAGAAGAGAAAGGAAAAACTGAACACGTGTCTCCTCTCGTTTCACCATCAGTGTGGACAGGAGGTGGAAGAAGCAGAGTGAACTGAGACTGATGGAAAAACTCCAGAGCGGATTTGAACACAGAGGTTGTTTTGTGTTGAGCGGAGCGGAAAAACACCACGTGTATTTACAGAAGCACTGACAGTATCTGTATGATACTGTGACCGTGACTGATCAGATCACAAATACGATCAGTGTCACTAAATTAAGCTAAACACTTTACAGTTAGTGAGGTTTCCCTCACTGACTGTTTTATTTTGACACTGTTTCCTCTTTCCTGTCCAGGATGCCAGTGGCAGAGGGAGCAGCGAGCGGCCTGAAGCAGTGCCGGCAGGCCCAGGGTCAGCTAGACGACGCCATCAACAGCGTGATGAAGGCTGAGCAGCAGCTGAGAGAAAATGCCAGAGAGGTCAGAACCTTCATCATCCTCATCTGACTGTCTGTATTCGGATGTGAAAGCTGGGACAGAACCAGGACCCGTCCAGCAGCTGTTCAGAGCCTGGATGGGTCGACTCATGTCTCCAGGAGGACACTCTCTGTGTCTCAGGTCAAAGCAGAGTTAGGGTTCAGGTCCTCCTTCAATTTCATGAACTTCATCTTCCATCATTTGTCAGTGACTAAATTTATCAGTGAAGTTGAGCTTGAGTTCACGTCTGTGATCAGCTGTTGTTGGACCAGAAGACACAAACCCCACAGTTTTTTAGTGGCAGCTACTAAATGAATCCAGATTAACACTAGTGAAGTCTAATTAATGTTTGATGACCCGTGGCTCCAACCTGAACATGAGCTGAAATATTGATTACTGATTGTTGTGATAAAGTGAAATAACAGCCGGATTGTTCACAAACTACTTGAGATGTGACAGATTGATGAGTCTTCACTCTTTAGAGACAAAACAGTTTGGATTAATCCTTAATGAAAATAAAAGTCAGTTGCAGTGCTACAGCCGATATTATCTACCGAACCTGCGTCAAAAACAACCCGATGGTTCAGGACAAACCGGGCGACGTCACAGTGTCTGTATGAAGCAGCTGCTCATTGTTCTGTTGGTTCTGTCTGAGCCTCTGATCCTGGTCCATCAGTCAGCAGCTCAGATGTCTTTATATCAAGAGTTTGACCACAGACATTCATCAGTCCTTTGTCCTGTCTGACCTCATCACTGCTGACTCACTCTGAGTGAGTGAGTGAGTGAGTGAGTGAGTGAGTGAGTGAGTGAGTGAGTGAGTGAGTGAGTGAGTGAGAAAAAACGTGACCAGAGGTGGAGCTGGTCGAGTCAGCATATAAAAGCCTGTAGTGAGAGAGAGCAGGGTGTGGTAGAGTCAGTATATAAAAGAGTGGAGAAAGAGAGACAGCTCATATCACTGTTGGACTAAGAACTGCTTCGGGTACTGGACTGTGGTCTGGTTTAGAGTGCTGTTGTGGACTCTGCTCCATCTCCTAAGCTTCAGGTGAGTCTCTTCCTGTGTGTTCACAGGTGAATTAAACCTGACACCATCATTTTTAAAACAAAGATCACATTGTCTGTGATGTCATGGGTATCATCACAGATCATTGAGGTGAAACAGCAGCTCCTGAGCGGAGGCGGTAGGACGAGGTGTGTTTGGTGTTTGTGCTGGAAAATGACTGAAGCTGTTGGTTCCTAGTTTCAGGACGACCGCTGACTGGGAAGGAAGCTACTTGTCTCACCTGTGCATCTTGCCGTGTCTCTCAGGTACGTTCGGAGCTTCAGACCTGTGTGAGCCGTCAGCAGGAGGCGCTGCGCTGCAGAGAGGTGTGGCTGCTCGGTCAGATCGAGCTGCTGGAACAAGTCAAGATGGAAACCTTGCAGCAGCAGCTGCACCAACTGCACTGGGTAACTGAGCAACAACAACAGTAATAATGCATTATGCTCATTTAGGGCTTTTGAAGATACACAAAGAAACGTCACACTTTACCAGACACAGAGTAGAACACAAAACAGCTGTCCCGCCACCAGGGTGGAGAACTGTCTGTAACTCACCACAACATAACGGCAGCACAGGAACGTGGAACATACAGAACACACACACGGAACAAGAACATCGTCTAAATTAAACACAGCTGTAGAAGTGGAGACATCAGTGGACTGAAGTCAGTTTTTGACCTGCTGTTTGTGCTGTTTCAGCTCAGAGGTCAGTTTGATGTGATCGCACAACAGCTGCAGAACTCCAACAGCAGCAGCGACCTGAACAACCAGCTGACCAGCTGCACAGAGAAGTAAGTACACACACCTACATCTGTGTATCTCTGACAGCAGGAGATCACCGATAAACGGAAGGCGGCTTGTTGCTACGAGGGACCGGAGCTGAAACAACAAACCTTTGTCAGCTCCCTCCGTTTGGCTCTGATGCTGCAGCAGCTACGTATTTACAGTGACAAGATAATTATAAAACCTCTCCGTTTATCATGTCAGGTGAACGTGACCGTGTGTCTTTGACTGGTCCTGGGAGTGAGCCGATGCATTTCTTCAGCTCCTCCCCATGACGAGTTCAAACCTGACCCTGAGAGTTCAGCTAACACTGAGGATGAGGAGGGATTCACTGAATGATGGGTTCTGGTTTCCTTAATAACAGTTTGTCCTCACACACCCTGATCTGTGAATCCTCAGCCTTCTGTCTCAGTGTCAGTTGTTTTCATTGGTCTGGAGATAAATGACTCTGTTCAGACACAGCACAGGAAGATGGTGTGAAGAGCTGAGGAGGCTCCGAGTGAGGCAGCACGAACAGTGTCTGTGTTCAGCTGCAGAACAAAACCACTGCTCGGTGTTTATAGCTGCAGCTCGTTTCTTTACATTTAGTGAAAATATGCAACTTCAACACAAACATGTTGAACTGGATCAAACTCCAGCGACCGCACAGCTTCAGTTAGAGCAAATGAGCACAGATGTGACTTATTCTAACTACTGTCCACTCAGAGCTGTTCTACGCTAGCCATATATGTTATTACAAATAGACTGAATAGTCACAGAACACTATTGAAAATATTAATTCTTTACAAATTACAGCTGTAGCTTATGATCATTTTCATTATTGATTGTCATCATCAGAAAACTGAGAAACCATCAGGACATCATAATGTCCCAGAGCCAGAGGAGACGTTAAAAACCCAGAGATGCCCAGTTTATTATCACTCAGACGGAGCAAAGCAGCAAATCCTCACAGAGGAGCTTTGACCAGTGAACATTAATCAGATATGAAAAAATCTGCAGATTCCACTTCCTGAGGATATCCTCATCTCTGAAGTCCATCCTGCAGAACTTCATTGAGAATCCTGCTGTTTTTAAGTGTCCTTCAGTATCATAGTGATCCAGTGAGAGGTGTGTGTTCATTCATGGTTCACTGCAGACAGGAGCTGATCACAGCTGCTGTTAATGGGACAGTTTGACTGAATGTGAACAGATATAAACTCAGCTGAGAGGAGACAGTCGAGGCTAGGGTTAATGTTGATAATGGAGGATGGTGATGATGATGATAAAGGGGTGTGTGGTATAACTCCCTGGTGTGTTTGTTTTCTCCTCCTGTGTGTGCAGGTTGTCCTCCCTAAGTCTGACACCTGAGGAAACCCCTGAGATGAGTTTCCATGCCGACACTCGCTCTCTGAGGCAGGCCATCACCTCTTTTGGCAGCGTTACTGCACAGGTAACACACACACACAAACACACAAACACGTTCTATGAACTGTGAAATTCTGACCAGGTATTTTTTGTACTTCCTGTTTGCAGCTTGTGGAGGGTGTGTCCTCTCAGAGCCCTGCCCCCCAGAGAGGTCAGGGGCAAAGCTGTCCAATGGCAGCCAAGACACAGGTAACTCTACCCAGCAGGTAGTTAAAGTGAGCAGGAGGGTAAAGTCAGGTGTTAGTGTCATGAATCACGTTAAATGTCTTTAATGTGGTCGGTGTTAGTGCTGCACCTGAGAGTCCAGGACATCATACAGCAGCACCGCCAACAGCTGATCACTGTGGTGGTTGTTGTTTTCAGACACACTCTTCTGTCTGCATCACAGGTTTGATACTGAGCCACAGTCCTCCTCACAGGTCAGCCTGGCTTGTGTCTCTGTCAGTAGCTCAGTAGAACTGTGCTGTGGTCCATCACTCACTCCAGAGTTCTTACAGACAGGTGAACTCAGACAGCGTGAAAGGTTTTTTGGTGCTTCACCATCTTTAATATCCAGAAGTAATCACAGCATTCATGAAAACATGAACAGGTTCCCTGCAGTCCAGCTCCTGCCGCCTGTCTTAAACCTGTTTTTGTTTCCTTGTGGTTTTAGTTTATTTGATGTGGGTTCTTTTGTACAGTCCAACTCACTTTACTGTACCATTCATAATAATATACTGTCAGCACAGCTGTGAAAATCTACCAGTCAAGCTCAGAGCCCACGGAAGATAAAAAGACCAAGTGCCCAATGTATAGGGCTGGGTATCGTCCACAAATGTTCCATACCGATGCCTTGCCTTTGATTCCTGAACGATACTTTTTTCAAAACCAAATTTTAAAAAAATCTATTCTAGAAAATTTACATTACAAATAACTTTAAAAAACTGGTTTTATTTTTCAGTTTCTGTACTTTTTCATACATTCATGGAAAACGTGCAAAATAAAAGTGAAAAAAGTACAAAGGAACAAATGTGACCAGCACAATGAACCAGTGCAAATAGTTTTCAGTGCAAAGTGAACAGTTTGAAGTCAGTATATTAGACTTACTGCAGCTTACCATTATATCACTGAGCTTCTGAGCTTCTTTAGAAAAATCAGCATGTCTGCTTCTTCAGGTGTCAGACGCTGGCTCCAGGCTAACAGTGTCTGCAGCAGTAGAACATGTACGTTCTGAGGGTGTGGATGTTGCTTGGATACAGAGAGAACTTGTCCTTTATGCCTATACATATTTTGTGTGTGAGCTATGTTAGTGGGCGTGCCGTAAACTAGTGTTTTTCCTGGATGACTGGACACAGCCAATCACCAGATTAACTCATTTGGTAACCGAAATTTGGTACCAAACATTTTTCAATATCTGATGGTATCGCGGCAATTCGGTCAGTGCCTTAAAAAGTATTGAATTCGATACCCGGCCCTACTCATGTATGGATGTGATGTGGTTCCATGAAGAGTAACCTTAACCTGTAGTAAGTATGATAGTCGTCTGAGGTTAAATACAGTTTACAGGGAAGAAATCCCTCAGAAGTAAATGCCTTTCCACAGTCGGTGGTGTTACGTCCTTCGTCCTCGATGCATCTGAGACATCTGAGTCTGAACTTCATCAACCAGTTCACAAGATAAGAAATAAAAGCTTTTGATCTGACAGGTCCGCCCACCAGTGATTGTCTTACTGTTTGAGGTGATACTGGTGTGAGTCTGTGGACCACAGAGGATCTGTGATCCAGATCAGTCTAATTTGACGTTGTGGATCTATGTTTCTGCAGAAGATGGAGGTCGGGGCTCTGGGCGACTGGTTGTTGGGAACTCATCAAACCAGCGGCAATCCTATTGGTTACCAGTCCAGCAAGAACCCTCAGGATTGGCTGATGTCACACAAGGAGAACAAGGTGAGAGGTGTCCTCAGATGTCGTGTTTCATCCAGTCCAGAACCCAGAGAAATTCACTGCCATGTATGATGAAGGACAGAAGAAGCTTCTCACACTAGATCAGAAAATGTGTTGCAGTCAAAAAGTCTGTAACAGAGCTCTGTCATACTAAAACATGAACTGTTATCAGAGTTTCATTAGCTGTGTTTACCAGCAGTTGTTAATTTTCCTAAAATGAACTGAGTTTAAACTCAAATACACATTCATCATTTGATTATTATTGAAAACTGTGATGTGTCCTGACGGCCTCATCAAGTGCAGCACAGTTTTACCTGTGATTCATTACACAGCTCTTTCCAGGGAACTTCATAGAAAATTAGTAGGAATTAATTAAACCCATAAAGTAGTTAACGCATTAAGAGTTGATAATAATCAGCAGATAACATAACTTTTTAGTTTGAGGCTGAAAATGATGATGAATCTGTGAACGAGTGTGAAGAATGTGTTCTGTTGTAAGCAGCTCCATCGAGTTCAGGGCAGACACACTGAATGAATCGATTCAATCAAAACGTCCTGTTGTTGTTGGACTGACTTCCTGGGTGTCTGTGCAGACTTCCTGTCCCGTCCTGGCCTCTGTTGACTTCCTGCAGGCCTGGGGTCAGCTCAGGGACCTGGAGGCGTGGTTGCTCCAGGACCAGATCCCCGTCAGCAGGGAGAGGACCAGCAGCAGCTGCAGCTCCTCCTTCTCCATCGAGAAGATCGACGAATCAGAGTTCGCCCTCGCCCCCGAGGAGGAGGAGAAGGAGGAGCTGAGTGACTGGCTCATCACCCCTCCCACCATTGCCATGGAGACCATGTCAGATGCGGAGCAGTGGCGGCAGGTGTTGAAGCCTTTTGAGGACGGCTGGTCATCTAGCGATTGGCTGGCTGGGTCGAGCCGCCCGGCCGCCGACTGCTCGTCCTGCTGCCAGACCACCAGGGCCGTGGAAATTGAGAGCCTGGGCCAGCTTAAGTGCCTGAAGACCCCGCCTGCCTCCAGCCCCGCCTCCCCCATCTCCCTGCCCCCACCTGTGACAACCCTGGAGGCGTGGCTGCAGCAGACGGTGCCAGTGCAGCAGAACTGCAGGGCCAACGAGCTCTGCTCCACCTACTCCGAGTGCGTCTGTGAGGAGAACTGTGGGAAAGAAGCTCTGAGCCTCTGGCTGCTCCAACAGGACGGACGGGACAAGAATGGAGTCCCCGTGGCCAAGAACACCCCCCACACAGACAAGAACACCCCCCACACCGTGAAAACTGCCCCACCCACCCCGTACCACAGGGAGCAGGAGCAGAAGGTAACAGCAACACTGGCTCTTTAATCCTGATTCATTTTGTCCTCGTTTTCCTTTTCAGCCTCAATGCTTCGTACAGTGAAAACGTTCAATCAGTGAATCAATCGGTGAATCAATCAGTGAATCAATCGGTGAATCAATCAGTTATCAAAGCTTGAACTTCCACCCGACCAGCCACTCACTGTAATCACAGTGATTACAGTGAGTGCAACAACAAATGGATGAGGAAGAAAAAAACCAAGAATAAATAAAAAGATAAAATAAGAGGCCGTTGCTGTGAACGTGTGACCCCGGAGAGATTATATCAACAACACGCTTTTCTGTTGTTTAAGCTCTTCCTGACTGTAAAGTTTGATTCATAGATCTAAAATTTAGTCAAAGTAACTGAGAATTCTGTCAGATTCACTGGATCCAAACCGCAGCTCCACACGGAAAATTCTGGACTGAAGACTATTGTGTCTCCTCAGGTTCACGCCATCCTGGAGGCCTGGCTCCACCCCACCAACTCCACCTCCACCACCTCCTCCTGCAGGACTCCTCTACAGGTTCTCAGCTCCTCCCTCTCTGGCTGGGTGGCTCCTGATGAGGAGAAGGCCAGCAGGGAGGATCACAGCACCCAGTTCAAGCCTCCCTCCCTCTCCCCATTCCAGCATCCTCTGAATCCAGACCTCTGGGTCCTCCCAGGAAAGACTCTGACTCCTGCTCGTGGGTCAGGAGGTCAGCCCTGCCCAGCTGAAGAGGAGGACAAGTGGCTGCTGAAGAAGAGGAGTCAGGCTCAGGTAACAGCACCCCTACAGACCAGCAGGGATCAGAACAGACTAGCAGAGATTATTCTAGTGAGAGAACAGTCAGAGAACATGAGCAGACAAGCAGCGTTCATGTTGGATCTGACCTGGGTTCAGTTTATTTCCCCCCATGAAGGTTTGTGATATCAGCTCTCTCCTGTTCTCAGGAGCGCCTGGCGTTACCTACGGTCTGTGACCTGTTCTCCTGTATGAAGGTGGGCGGAGACAAAGAAAAATGGCTGCACAAAGCTCCTGTACAGGTGAGTGCAAAAAGGCACGTAGCTCCTCTGCTGCTTTACACTCACTGTCCAGTTCATCAGGTACACCTGACCCCCCATGACCCCCCGATGCCACCTGAGGTTCCACTCTTCACTTGTGTCCCTGCTTTCCTTCCAGATGTGACGATGATTCTTCTTCTTCTGCTCACTTTATTGCTGATCAGCGCACACGACTACAATGATTTATCCAATGCCGCCTTCTTCCTGTGACATCATGACGCGGAGCCACGCCCCTCCTCCAATTAGGATGAAAGCTCAGGATCCTGTTTCCTGTCTGCTCATCCAAAGTATCATGACAGCACCTCAATTAATTTAACTGATCAGTTATTGATCAGTTATTAAAGTCACTTTCTAAACAAAAACACCAAACTGTTGATGACGATGTTCAGACAGGAAACAGCTGGTATTTGTTTTGAGTTTGTCATCAGCTGATCCTGATGGGGAGGCGGCAATGTTAATTGCAAGGTGGGTGGGGTCAGTGACATATATATAAATATCATATATATATATATATCTCCATACATAGTAACTTTTATTTTAATGGATCGGATTCTAACAGCTGTTTTTATGAGAATTTTCCTTTTCTGTTTTTCTCTGCGAACCTGCTGAGACCTCAGAGATCCACTTCCTGTCTGTCCAGACTGCCCGCTTCTGGAAATGTGATTTTAGTTTCCATGACAACACCTGGTCTCTTTGTGAGTTTCATCACATCAGACACAGAGTCTGATTGGTGGAGCTCACTGTGTGTCGTTAGCTGCCTGGCAGACAAAGTTCAGGGCAGAAAACACCTTTCTAAAATCCATAGAATCAAAGAGAACGAATTTCATTTCCCAGAATGCCTTGTGTGGAGACAGCCTGCAGTCTGTCAGCAGACAGGCCACATGACTCTGTTGTCAGCAGTGATTGGTGCTTTTTATTGAAGCTCTGCTGTGTTTTTTTGGGGGGGGGGGCGTCTGTGATGTCATCACTTTTCTCCTGCTGTGATTCTCTACAGTAATAAAACATAATGACATCATCACTGTGTCTGTGACATCACTGTGCTCTTTCACTGCAGTAAACGTTCTAATACCACAGAGTAGAAATACTCAGTTATGAGTAAACTTCCTGCCTTCAAAGTACTACGTCAGAAAAAGTACAGAAGCATCAGTATGTGAGTTCACTGCAGGTGCCTCAGGTCAAAGTGCTCATGCAGAGTTGTAGGTGTTAAATCACTGGATTAGACTTATTGATGTTAGACCTCAGCACCGTAAACACGAGTTTTACATCAGGACTCAAACATCCTGTTCCTGGTTCTGCCCCTTTAAAATATGACGGCCTTTCCTGGACCAGGGTCTTCCTTCCACCAAGTTTGGTGCAAATCATTTTGTACTTTTTGTGTAAACCTGACAAACAAACGGATGTGAAAACATAACCTGGGTGATGGAGGCAGTGAACGTCGTCGGTGATTTGCTGGTGTTTCTGAACCTGCTGAAGTGAAGAAAAAAAGATTCTCTGATTAAATGGAGTCACGTGAAAGTCGATAATAAAAACCAGAAGTCTGTCTGAGCTCAGTGTTTCTGAGTTCTGAGGCTGGAGGATAAACAGTTTCTGTCTGCTTGCCTATCTCCTTCATATCTCAAAGAGCTGATAGTACCATATTATCCCAACAGAATCTCTAAAGTAGAATGGGAGGCCGAGCCTTTAGCTATAGGCCCCTCTCCTGTGGAACCAGCTGCTGCCTGTTCGGTGACCTGTTATCTGAATCAAACAGGAAGCTGACTGCAGTTTGTGTTGAAGGAAATAAAGAGTCTGAATTGAACTGAGGGGAATTCATCCCGAGTCCCTGAAGCTTCCAGCTCGTCCAGTTTGACGAGCAGCAGCAGTTTGAGTGACATGACGTTTTACAGCCGACCACTTCCTGATTTCTGTAACAACAGATCCACAGCAGAACTGCTCCATGTTCTGCCTGAGGAACCACAGCACCTGAGACCGGTTCAGAACATTCACTAAGAACTAGATCAGGAATCAGAACCAGGTCCATGTTCAGTGTTACATCCTGGACGTGGACAAACCAGGACCAGCAGCACAATGGGGATCTTGTCTAAATGTGACTTATTTCAACATCACTAAAAATATGATCAGGAACAGATCAGGTTCTTTGGTGGACTTCAGTCCTGGTTCCACACACAAACCAGTTTAACCAGCAGTGAAACCAGTAACACATTGACACATTCATGTCAACCATGTTTCAGTTTTTTCTTTTAAAACTGAAACTGAAAAAAGGAATGAAAATCAATCAATCAATGAGCTGGAAACACACATGTAAACACACACACTGATAAACTTCCTGTTTACTGCAGCTGAGGAGGTCACACCCACCACCAGGACGACACTGATATTCAAATTATGACATCACTATGATATCACTGACCACAGAGACCGGAGCAGAGTCACTGAGTACTTCTACTACGTTTACTTCAGTACAGTCAAACAGCTGCAGGCTCTGTTCAGATCAAGAGGACCAAAGACACCACATGATGAGACTGACTGTTTACCTGCTGCCACCAATCAAACAGGTTCAGGTGAATCTGAGGGTCAAAGGTCTTATGATCCACACGTGACCAACAGTCTGTTTCCAGGAACCACAGCATGTTACAGAGAATCAGTAACTGACCTGAGGACAGTTTACACTGGGATCACCTATAATGAACTGAAGGTAAAAGCACTGAACTCTGTCCACAGATCAGTTTATTAAGTCCTTGTGTAGACAACAAGTCTCAATTCCATGCCAAGTTTCTGTCAAATCAAATCCAAGATCCTAATCAGTCCACTTTAATCCAGAGATGTCCAATCAAGTCTCAAAGTTTCAGGTCATGCCTCAGTTTTGTTGACATGTCCAAGTCATTTCTCGAGTCATACAAGACAATTCTGTCTTTAGCCTGAAGTCAATGAAGAGAACAACTCATTTTGTTTTTGTTTGTCCAAGTTAAGTCTTGAATCAACTCTTGAGTACAAGTTAACCACCGACAAACCCAAGTCAACCTGTGAAGTCCCAGTCAAGTCTCAAGTCAATCAGGGCAAGCTCTCGAGTCCCAGTCAGATTTCATGTGAGCTGACACAAGTCCAAGTTTAAATTCTGCAGCTCTGCTCAGATCTCAGAGTTTGAGACAAAATGAGGCATCCGAATTCGTCACCTGGACTCGGAGAATGAATCAGTGAGAAACGTCACTGAAGCTTTGATCCTTCCTTGTTTGGAGACAGAGTTTCAAATGTTGAAACGCTCCTTTAGTTGAGGTTCAGCTCATCTCTGTTGTGACCTTTAACCCAGACCTTCCCATATACCCCATGAGTTAATACAGCTGTGTTTGTGTGTGTCATTCAGGGTTATCGGGAAAACACAGCGCCAAGGATGAGTGGACTCAGCTGTGTTTGAACAGAGAGAAGGTGACCTGACATGCATGTATGCACAGGCTTTTATTTTGGAGTTTCTCTTGTTTCTATTCTGTTTTTTTTTTTTTTTTGTTTCCTGTCAGGAAACAAAAAACAGGATAATATTATATACATTTTTATAGTTTTATTTCTTCTGGTATTTTGAAGGTTTGCTCAACAGCTGTTTTCAGTTTATGAACAGAACCCAGTCAAATATTTCCTTTCATATTTATTCATTCATTCATGTGCAGGATTGTTTCTATTTTCACGTGGATTATTGATTCAGGCTCAGAAATAAACTGTGTTTCTCTCTGAGTAGAAACAGAAGTGCAGGTTTTTCCAGCCTGGGATTTTCCAGGTTTGTCAGATTTGGTTTTTGATGATCATGTTGTTCAGGTGCTTTGAGTTTTGGTGGTTTGGGGGGCTTTGGGTTTGATCAGCTGTTTTGTGTTTGCTCCAGTTTTTCATCCCTGTTGGTGAAGATGACTCTGTGAAGGTCAGCTGAGAAAAACCTGTGAGGAATCATAGAGATAGAGCTGATTTGTGAGTCGGAGGAGGACAGGTGAGAACAAGCGATGTTCCACCTGACAGTTTCTCTCTGAGATCTACAGTAGCTATCAGGCCCCTCTCCTGTGCTCCAGGCTCCAGGCTGGTCCTGGCTCCACCGTTCTGCTGCTGTTTATTGTCTACAATGATCCATCTCTAACACATCACTATGTTTAATGTTCCACTCTGCTTCAGATACATGTTGGATTCATATTCTCTGCAGACTGTAATGT
>JBBMJY010000003.1:132269-144015 GCA_037833715.1 Toxotes lorentzi | reverse complement strand
CTTTCACCCAGCCCGTCCATCAGCAGGAGGGTCCCCCATATGAGCCAGGTTCTGATCAAGGTTTCTTCCTGTTCAAACGGAGCTGTTTCTTGCCACTGTCGACTTAAATGCTGATCTGGGGTCAGACTCTGGGTCTCTGTGAAGAGCTTTGAGACCATTTTGATTGTGGAAGGAGCTCTAGAAATAACACTGAATTGAATCTACAGATGACAGTGACGATGATGATTTGTTTAAGTCATAAAAATCAGAGTCACTTTGTGTTATTGAACTGAAGAATCACTGCAGACTCAAAGATAAATATTTAACTTTGTTTTATAGAGTCAGCAGCTGATCTAACACATGATTCAACACAGGAAGTGATGATAAAAGACATGTTGACTGCAGCTTTGAACTGTCTGATATCACACAGTGAGTTAGGAAACCTCCAGCTCTGATTGAGGCTCTGATGTGGACTGAGGTATCCCACAGGGATCTGGTCTTGGCCCCCTTCTGTCTCTGTAGATCTGCCTCTGAGTCCGTCACTCGGCTTCTTTCTTTACACATTTATTTCAAATTCTAAATCAGATCAAATTTCTAAATGGTTAAAAGTGAACAAATGTCTTTGTGCAGTTTGCATGTTCTCCCTGTGCCTGCGTGGGTTTTCTAAGTACTCCGGCTTCCTCTCACAATCCCAATAACATGCACATTAGGTTAACTGGCTGCTCTACATTGGTGTGTGTGTGTGTGGTTGTCTGTCGTGTGTGTCAGTCCTGTGATTGACTGGTGACCAGTCCAGGGTGTATCCCGCCTCTCGCCCATAGTCAGTTGGGATAGGCTCCAGCTCCACCGCGACCCTGATGGATCAAGCTGTGTAGAAAATGGATGGATGGATGGATGGATGGTTTGGTTCATGGACACACTGAGTTTTTGCTGCCTCACAAATCGAAGCAGTTTCTCATGTTTTTATCTCCAAAGCCTGATGTAAACCCACTGACCTGCTCACTTTGAGCTGATGAAACAAGCAGCTTCAGTTCTCTGTTGCACTTTCTTGAATCTTGTCAGTTGCACAGTTTGTGCTACTTATTAGGAAATAACTGCTGTTACTGACATATGTATAGATTTTTACCTTGTTTTTTACCTTGCTATCTTGTCACTAGAGAGACAACTGCGGGCAAAAAAAATCCTTGTATGTGATTGATTCTGTTTATTTTATAATCACTGGTCATTGTGACCTTTGTTTCCCAGCATTCTTTGAAATTTCTCCATTTTATTTGGAAATGTGTTTAAAATACTGAGCACCGTGGAAACACAGTGCCACCTGCTGCTCACCCACACTCACTACAGCTAATCAGCTCTGACTCAATCTTTAAACTCACAGAGTAAAACACAGTTCAAGTACCAAAAGTAAAAATTCACTGTGAAGAAGAATATATGATATAATTGGATGCTAATGACTGATGCATTCATGTGCTCATCACTTTCATAAAAATATGATTACTCTGTTGTTCTGACCTTTATCTCACTGAAAATTAACTTGGATCCTTTTTGATTCGTTGCATCCTCCATCACAGTTAATGACTGAGATTTATTGAGGGGGGGTCATGAGTTTGAGAACCTCTGAACCTATATTAATAAATCATACTTTACTGATTGATTATATTTTGTTATTGTATATTTTGCAAAGTGACTGAATGTAGTGAAGAACAAAGCAGCAGGAAATGGGAGCTTATTTCAATGAGAAGACACGTTGCTCGTTGAAAGATAAAAACAAACCCTGATGTGACACAGCTGTCACAGAAATGGCTTGAAAACCACCTGAAACTGCCGCAACGAACGGTGTCGTTTCTGAAGCTTCACGACACCTCGCGACATTTGCAGGCAGAATTTGCGGCCGTCCAATCAAATTGGATGCACCGAGCAGGCTGCGTAGGAGCTCAGCCAATCACAGACAGGAGAAGATTCGCGCGGTCTGCCGCTTGTCGCCTCTCTGCCGCAGCGGCTCATCCACTCTGCCCGGCCACCTTCCGCTCTGAGCCGCTTCGTGCCGCAGCAGCAGTTGCTAGCCGACAGGCTGCCGCTGCTCTCCGGTTGGGATGTGACAGAGGTGCGGCAGACCACCGACCTAGACCTCATCCAGGACGAACTGGGAGAAGCAGGACCGTTCCGGGTTGAATCGTAAGTGTTGGTGTTGAACATTATCTCGGTGGTTTGAGCTGAAAAAGCCTGAAAGGGAGCGCGTTTCTGGCGGAGCGGCTGTGTGTATGTGTGTGTGTGTGTGTGTGTGTGTGTACGCGCGCGCGCGCGCACGGTTGCAGGTCCCGTTATTTACCCACCGCCGGATCTTATGGGGAAATACGGGGACTACCACGGTTACAGCTCCGTCCACAAAATGTCGATTCAAGAGAAAAACGGTGACGCTGCGGCGGAAAACACACAGGAGGCCCGAGGGTTTACCGCCCTCCTCCTCTTCTCCTCCTCATCCCCCCCCTGTCTCCTCTCCTCCTCTTCCCCGTCTCCTCACCCTCTCATCTTCTCTCGTCCTCCCCTCCCCCTCCCCTTCTCCCTCTGTCTCTTCTCTTCTCCTCCAGCAGTCAGAAAACAGCAGAGGACAGTTTGTAGTAAAACACCGTTTAACAGTTTATTTGGGTCAAATACAGTGTATGAACACAAGAAAACAATAGAACATACTGAGAGTGATGACAGACAGTTACAGACAGACAGACGGTCAGTTACAGACAGTTACAGAGACAGACAGACTGGGACAGTTCTGTCAAACTGAATAGAATTAGTAGAGATCTGCGTCTGTTGGTGAAATTCAAAATAAAATCCCGATAAACACAGTAGAGTTTAGACTGATATTGGATATTTAAAAAAAAACAGCCATTACTGAGTGATCTTTCTCTGATGCTCAACACTCTGCATATTTTTAATACAACGTAATTACTCACTTGCTAATTTTATGATTTCCTTCCTGAAGAAGTGAAAAACATAAGTGAAATTTTCTTGTAATTTTCTAATACAATTCATATGGTTCCCCACTAACTACGAGTTAGTCTGTATTAAAAATGATTTTATGTTGTTTTTTTCCAGGAGTGATAGGAGAATATTGATACTTTAATTTTGTTTATCTTTTATGTTTAGCTTTATTTCAATTTTGTTTCTTTACACTTTTATTTATTTTTTATTTTATCTTTTATTCTATGGTTGACTACGTTTTTTATTTAATTTTTATTCTGTTTAAACTTTTTCCATTTCATTTTACACTGCTTTTATTGTGAAAGTGATTCCGCCGTATTTCCGTTCTTCGCAATCATTTAATCCTTTCCCACAATGCTTTGTGTCCACGTCCCCTGCTTCCTGTTTATTGTGACCGTCTCCACCGGTAAAATTTAACATTATCTCCTCTTTGCCGCCGTTAAAGATCGGTGAGTAACCGAATCCCGAAACGTTTCACCGTCAAATCCGGTTGTCGCCGTTTATTCCGCGGTTTGTTCTTTATTTTGATAGTTAACGTTGAAGGAAGAGAAAATCCCCTCTCTGCTTCCTCATCACTGACACTGAGCCCGGCCGAGCCCCGGAACTCCGCTCAGAAAATTGACTATTTAAAACCTCATCGTTTTAATTCAAATATAAAATATTTTTTAGTGTGATTTAAGACATTTTTTGATGTAATGGAGCCTTGTTATAATTTCGGCGTTCAGATAAGACATGAATTTGCTGTAAATGTGAAAGAAATGTCCTCTTAAATAAAGCAACCGCCCTCTGCGGGGTATTTAGTGCGAAAGAATAGCGGGAAGAACGAGGAATTCTGTCATTTACATTGATATATAGTGTCAAATGAACGCTGCTTTTGTATTTAATGCGTCCTAGACTGAAGAGCGAGAGAGCAATTGGCTTAGAAGGAAAAGTCCGCCTGTCACGTATGTAGGGCTCCCGGTAGGTAGACTGGGAAACATTTAAAATGACAGATTTCCGAACGGGGTTCGGCGAAACGGTCTGTCTTGGTTAAAATAATCAGCGTCGCAGAAGAGCGAAGAGAGAAGTTTTCTGCACAAATGTCTCTGCTGCTTCCAATTAATCTCAAATTAAAGCTTTTATAAACGTTACATCTTCCTTAGGTGGCTGTTGTGTCTGACAGAGGTCAGAGGTCACCTGTGTTTATCATGTACAGTGACGTCACAGAGTGTCGACCTTACATCGGTGTGTTGGTCTGCAGCAATGACAGTGATGCATTTGTTTTTTGGGTCATTATTGGTGTCCAATGACAAGCCTGCAGACACAGATCGATTACTTCATACAGTCCTTCATCGTTTAATGTCACAGACTAGATTAAGTTAGTTAGTTAGTTAGCTGGCTCAGATCCAGACACTCTGAGGTAAAACAGAGAAAAGAATGAATCCTTACATCGAGGAATTCAGCATCGTTATTGATTAATTTCTTGTGAATTTACTCACCGATTAATCGTATAAATGGTTTTGTATCATCCCTGAGAATATGAGATGTGGGACGATGGTGGTGAGTCTGTCACAACATCAGAGCTGAAATGATTAGTCGATTTGTTAACTGCTCTCATAAGTAATCCTCTAATTCATCAATCAGTCAAATGCAGTTATTTCTTCTGTGTGTCTGGAAGCTGTAATGTGCTGCAGTACAGGTGTGAAGCACAGACTTTTTTACTTTCCATCACTGTTAATTCATATTAAAATAAAGTTCATATAAAACTGTTTAATTGAAAACTAATTTGATATTCATGTCAGTATTGATTACCCTGAGCTATATGAAACTGTGTTGACCTTTTTTAATGATTATAGGACATTTTCATAAGCAAAGTGAATGAGTGATTATGAAAACATTGGAGTGGAAGCATTACATTTTCCTGGAGCTCAGCAGAGAAAGTGTAAATGGGTAAAGTAACCAGGAGGAGATGTCTGGTTTACACAGTGAATTACATACGTGACACAGCCAGTGGATCAGTCGAGCAGCCAGTCAGCACAGTGTTAACTGGTCTCTGGTCTCAGCTCTTTAGTTTTACAGGATCTGCTGCCCCACATGCTGACCTCTCCTTTCTGCTCCTCTCTCCTCCCCCTCTCCCCCCTCAGGCCTGTGGCTGCTCTTCTCAAGCTCTTCCTCCTCCACCTGGGTTCAGAATGGAGGACTCGGAGACGGAGCTGGCAGTGTCTGAGTCGGACGCCCTGGGTGCGGACTTCATCACGGTGGAGCTGGACACGCAGCCCATCGAGTATGTGGTAAAGTGGGCCGAAGTCGGCTCCAAGTTCACCATTTCTTGCGTGAAGAAGGACTCAGACGACCCGTCGGATTTGACGGCTGACCAACTGAAGATCGAGACAGACGAGGCCTTCTTCGCTCCGTATGAGGAGGTGTACCCCTGTGAGGTGACGGAACAGAGCGTGGAGATAAAGACGGACTCTGACGAGGAGGATGAGGACACCGAGGAGGAGCAGGAGGTGCTGGTGGAGGCGGGGAGCAGCCAGCTAGATGGCGAGGCTGACTCGGACCAGGCCGACTTCGAGCCGGACGAGCGGCAGTACCGCTGCAGCTACTGCGGGAAATGCTACAGCCACGCCTCCAGCCTGTACCGCCACCAGCAGACCCACATCGGCAAGAGCGCCGGGGCACCCCTGCCCACCAAACGGGCGCTGGAGCCAACGCATCAGGACGCTCGCTACACCTGCCCCCACTGCGGGATGAGCTTCAAAGGAAGCAGGTCAGTATTCACTGTTCACCTCTCTGCACAGTGGAGTTTTAGATTTACCAGTAGGGAAGTCCTGATCGGGTTTTAGTGACCCCCATCCTGATCCGAGTCCTTTAATTCTGTCTGCCTGCTGATACAGAGTTTGATCTGATGCTTATCCTCTACCTAAACATAGATTAAATCTGTACGTGACAGTGAAACAGCTGCAGACACTAAATCTGACCCACGTGAGTTCACATGATGATCCGAACCCTGAAGGTCCTGATTCTAATCTGTAAAGTATTTAAATCTCCGGTCCACAGTTCAGCCGTCCCCACGGAGTGATATGTCTTCTCTAATAAACCATCAGCTGATCTCAGACCAGTTTCAGGACTCACACTCTCCAGCTAAACTCTGATGATTTAAGATCAGGAATCAGCCTGAAATCACAACTGTCAGATTTGATGTAACGAACATCAGTTCACTAATATTCTGTTTAGATGTGGAGTTAGTTTGAATGTCAGGAGAGACCTGGTTGGCTGCTGCCACAGGTGAGCTGGAGGCGCTCAGGTGAGCTCTGAGCCTCAGGTTACAAAGTGGAGACTGACCGTTTATTTTGTTTAGCTTGCTTTGAAATGTTATCACAGAATTTAATTAGATAAACTAAGTTTCAGATTTGTATTAACATGTCATTTGTTAGATTTGAAATCTGAGTAAATACACATGAAACACGTTTGCGGGGGATTGTGTGTGATACCACACACTCTCTCTCTCTCTCTCTCTCTGTCACGGAGTAATGAGCATTTTTCAATTTTCTGACAGTTCATAGACTCAATGATTAGTTGATTAATCTGCTGACTAGTTAGGAGGAAGTGATCTGCACACAATTCAATAATGACTTCGAAGGTTAGTTTCAGCTAACTGATGTAATTTTTGTTTCTTTACCCGTCAGGATGCTGGGCAGTCACCTGCGACTGCATGGGAAGCGGCGGATCCACCCCTGCAACATCTGCGGGAAGGAGTTCAACCACAGCTCCAGCCTGTCACGCCACCGCCTCATCCACAAGAAAGGCAAAGGAATTCCCAAGGACGTCACTCTCAGCCCCAACATGGCTGCCCTGCGCCACTCGCTGAAGGCTGGCAGCAAGAACAAGAAGACCAAGAGGCAGCAGCAGAGGCAGCAGCATGTGGCGGGCGCCATCATTCAGAGTCAGGGAGGTGATAAGTTCTATGCCTGCCCGCAGTGCGACATGAGCTTCAGGACGTCCACGCAGCTGTCCAAACACCAGGTGACCCACGTCAAAGAGCTGCTGGACAGCTACACGCCCGGTAAGGAGAACCTGGGTGAGACCTCGTCCGACCTCAAGATCCGACTCAAGCTCTGCTCCCGTGACAAACCTAACTTCTACACCCTTTGTAAAAAGAACCGCCGCCGCCGGGGAGGCCGGGCCGGCAAACGGGGTTCCGCTGCCTCCGAGGAGGAAGAGGGAGTGGGGGGAGGAGGAGCAGCAGCCGGTCGCCACGGCTGCAGCCAGTGTGGGAAGCAGTTCAGCCACGCCTCTAGCTTGGCGCGGCACCAGCAGACCCACAGGATGGGGGATAGCGGTGGGCGAGGGAAACTGCAGCAGCACCAGAAGCAGCTTCACGCTAACACTGGACTCCCTGCTGCCAAGACCAAGACCTACACCTGCGCGGCCTGCAACAAGACCTTCATGCACTCATCCAGCTTCTCCCGCCACAAGAAGGCACACCTGGAGGAGGAGCAGCGGGCCCGCGCCGCTGCCGCCAAGCGCCGGAAGAGAGCCGTCTTAGATGAAACTGCCCCTCTGGAGTCTGACTCCGAGTGACGTCACCTGGCTCTGGACTGGGTTTGGACTGCATCTGAACCTGTTCTGAGTTGGTTCTGAATCAGCATTGACTGGTTCTGGACTGGTTTGGAACCAGTTCTGGAAAAGTTCTAATTTGGAAAAGTTCTGGACCAGTTCTCCACCAGTTCTGGACCAGTTGGGACAGATTCTGGGCTACTTGTGGCTGTTTGGTTGTCCAGGTTTTGAGAACTGGAACTGGTTGAGTCCTCTCTGGTGTAGATAGCAGCAGGATATCCATATATGGTCATATGGTGGAGTGATCTCCACATATGGCCACATCCATATATGGCCATAACTGACCTTCAGCTAATTTGCTCTTCAGGATGGGATTAGATTTAAAGTGTTACCCCTCCACACCCCCTCACCCCCACACACCTTTCCACCACCTGTTAGGACGCTGTTCTCTTGCATTCTGACCTCTCCATGCTGCATTTCCCATCAACCACCTGGGGAAAGAAAGGGGAGCTGCTGGGAACTCTCGAGTCAGCTACTGTTTCAGGCTACGCCCACCCGCTGCCATGTGTTCCATCAGCCCTGGGACCTCTGTTGGCATGCAGAGCATCATGGGAAACTGAATCTGTACAGAAAAGATTTACAGCAGCAGTGAGACCCGTAGATTGAGCTGATGCTCCACACTGTGCTGTGATTCATCAGAAATCAGAGATGTATTTTCTGAGATTAGTCCGGATCCTGAAGAACCCTCTCCAACCTCAGAGTTCTGACTCTGTTTATCCTCTGAATTCTGATTTGTTCCGTTTTTTTTTTTTAAATTTGTGTCCACTTGGTCCTCGATCTCTGGCAGAGTTTAGAGTCAGAATCAAAATTTTCTTGAATTTAACTTGCAGAAAACTTTTCTGTTGATCAGCTGTTCTCTTCTGGGATTTATTCTCTCAGATCTTTCTCTGCTTTTCTCAATATCAACAACAATCAGCTGATTTTTGTCGTTGATCAGATCGATCCAAGCAGATCTGATCTGGTCCCGTCAGAATTCAGAGCAGCGATTCCTTCACTCGTCTCCATGTTTTGTTTCTTTCTCCTCATTTTTTCTCCGGAACGTCACCGCCCAGTTCCTCCCTCAGTGATTTTGATTGGTTGAAGTTCTTATTGGCACAGTGTTCTGATTGGTTAACTGTGTTATAGCTTTGATAGTTGACATTTTTAAAAGGTTAAAATGTGAAATCTGAGCAGACGAGTCCATCGTTCGGGGCCGGTGTTTCTCCACATTAACATATGCATGAAGATTATATCCTGCAGCTAGTTGGAAATATTTGTAGTTTTTCAGCTGGGTGTGTTTGATGACCGATCTGCAGCGTCTAACGTTTGGGTTTCTCATTTTAGCAGCAGAGTGATGGTGTTGGTCGAGGACGAAGGGGAAACTGCACTACTTATTTATGAATTTGGAACAATGTTGTAATATATAAATATAAATGGTATTTAAATGTGATTCACAAGTTTAAAAAAAAAAAAATTAAAAACAAGAGAGTGTCTAGGTGGTCGCGCCTGGCCTAGCTGCCCGCGTTACCGTAGCAACTTCACCGCCACCTCCATTATTTAGCATCGTCATCATCATCAGCAGCAGACAGGAAAAGACTCCAGCACTGACAGATGTCCAGCCTTTCAAAGTTAAAGCCTCCTAATCAGTTTATTAAGAAAGACGAAGAAATGTGCGAAGGCGTCTGACTGAGGCATCATCTGATCTGATCAGTCTGAGCAGGTAAAAACACAAACCAGCTGTTTCCACAACGTAAATGTGATTCACAACAAACTGACACAAATGGACGTCTGCCTGAGACAACATCTACAACATCTGGACCCAAATGAACAAGCAGAACAAACGGTTCTACTGAAAAGAGACAAAGCAAACAGAAAAGTAAATGTGAGGTGTTGTGGTGTTTTTATTGAAAGGCCGATCAAACAGAGTGGAGGTAACATTTGGACGTCTCTGTCTGAGGTAACGTTTGCATTCAGACAAAGATGTTGTGTTTTATAGGTTCATTAAAAAGACAGTGGTACAAGTTTTTGGTCATTTCAACCAGTGTGGACTCACATGGACGTCTGTCTGACAGGCTAAAGACTTGGAGGAATCTTGTGTCCCACCACAGAACATCTGTCTGTCTGTGTCGGTGCCAGCTTCGGTAGTGTTGGAGGCTAATTACAGATGTGTTGGACCAAACAAAGGAGCATCAAGTCCGACGTCCACAGTTTTTCCTCCCTGATGGACCGCCTGTGGACATCAGTGAACTCTGAAGCCCCCTGGCTCACGGTGGACTCTGACTGCGTGATTGGTCTTAATTTAGCGGCGGCCTGTGTGAAGGCAGCAGGTTGTCAGAAAATTAAAAGAACCACTGAGTCCAAACCCCCCACCCACCTTCCCACTCCACCCCCAAAGCCCGTGCTCCAGTTTCTGTCTACCGTGTCTCGGGCCTTAAAGCTGCCGTTCTCCTCCTGCTGTCCACAGCAGACTTTTACATTTAGCTCCATGTTGTGTTGGCTTGTTTTTGATTGGTTGGTTTCTCAGCTTCACCTGCAGATAGAAGGTCGTTCGTCATTGTATCGTGTTTGAATAGAATAAACCCAGTTGACATGTTTTGTCTTGCGTTTTGTAATAAACCTTCAAAGGAAGTTTCTTCTCTGTGTCTTCACTCTAAATGGGTTCGGATCCAGACCTTCACCCTCCAGACTCTAAAGTCCTCGTGTCAAGTATGCGAGGTCTCTGGACCAGGGCGGGCTGAAAGACTGAGCCGAAGTCTCTGACCCTGCATGAGATGTGCAGGTCTGCTGCTTTCCACAGCATCCACACCACACACGAGCTGAAAACACAGTTAGATCAACATTAAAGCAGTGAGGATCCTCACACTGACCCACAAACCTGCAGGTGACTCTACCTGATCCAGGTGATCCAGCCCGTTCCTGTTCTGTCTGCACAGCACTGTTCTTTAAAAACCCTGGCATGTCCGTCTAGTTACAGATTATGAATTTAACTTTAATCCGCCTGTAGATGTGATGAATTGTGGGTTTGTACTCTTCCGGGGAACTCGCCCGTTACCTTCTCAAGCTTGTGAGGTCGGCCCCCATCACAGCTGAGTACTGCAGTGACCCAATTTGACCATAAGAGGGTGACAAACCCCCAGACCCCAGAATGGTTTCTATGTTCTGATCCACATCAGGATCAGATCTGGGACCAGAACCCTGACAACGTCTGTCCCGCAATAAGAAAACTCCCAACACACCAACACCAGGATTCATTCAGGTTTATTTAATTATTTATTTTACTTATTACGTGTTAGTTACTTATTTGTTTATGTATGTATGTGTGTGTGTGTGTGTGTGTGAGAGGTCATGGTAAAATGTGGACCAGGAGACACCTGCTGTAACAGGAACCACTACAAAGGAGGTGCTGAGCACACTGACAGGTGTTCGCCTGTCTCTTTGTTTCTCTCTGTCTTTCTGTCTGTACCTGCTGCCGTGCTTTGTCCCTTTGTTCAGGTCATTGTCCTGCTGGAGGACGAAGTGTCTGAGTATTTGTCTGGATCTGAGCAGTCTGGGTGAAGTCTCACACAGTTCTTCCTTCACCGATGTAAACTGAGACATGTTTCTTCCATTAATTCATTTCACTTGTTTCAGTTTTATTGAAAACATTGAACTCCTCCTTATTTTTGACTGGTGTTAAAATGCAGATGTGTTAGCTCCCTCTGAGCTGTGCTCCGAGCTCTTGGTACTTCAGATAGATTAAACGAAGCCTCATGGCGTGGTCTGTCAATGGGGCAGGACACAAAGTGCTGCATCAACACTGTGGGCAGCAGAAGGTGGTTTAAAGACGATAATCACAGCCCTGAGTTTTCAGGAACGATCCCAGTGATTTAGTTGTAGGAAACCTCCTTAAATGTGTTGTAGTTTGAGACATGAAGGAAAAAGCAGAAACAAAAACAGGAAGCAGGTCCAGAGGCCACTACGAAGTAGTGGGCCACTGTAGAAATATGCTGGAACATGGCGGACTCCATGGAAGAGGACCTCGCTCTCTGTGTGTGGATTTGAAGCTAACGAAAACACAGCTATTCTTTGTTTTTATGACTAAACCTATAGTTAGTCCCAATTATTTCTATAGACACTGTTACAGTTAAGGATAAAGTCCATAGTAGGGCTGGCTCAGGAAACTGAACCATCCCTTAGTTATGCTGCTATAGGCCTAGGCTGCTGGGGGACTTCC
>JBBMJY010000003.1:119728-132169 GCA_037833715.1 Toxotes lorentzi | reverse complement strand
CCTCCTTTCACCCAGCCCGTCCATCAGCAGGAGGGTCCCCCATATGAGCCAGGTTCTGATCAAGGTTTCTTCCTGTTGCTGTTTCTTGCCACTGTTGCCTTCAGTGCTGATCTGGGGTCAGACTCTGGGTCTATGTAAAGAGCTTTGAGACAATTTTGATCTTGAATATTGTAATAACATAATGTTATAATTTGATATTTCTGCCGATGGATCCTGAATCCTGCACTGCAAACCATTTTAATTTAAACGTGATCTGCATCTGCAGCAGAGTCTCCTGAGTTCAGCCTGTTCAGGGTCACACACAGCTGATGAACCCTGACCCTAAACCCTTAGCTGGGGGTCGGATTCTGACCCACCCTGACCCTGATGTTATTATATCATGCATCACATCTGTCTCTGTTCATTTGATCTTTAACAAACAGTCCACTTCTTCAGTCTCGCACCGACCCTCTGATTAGTGGACGAGCCGCTCCAGCTCCTGAGCTGCAGCCTCTGCTTCAAACACAGGTACAGATTATAATATTTTAATATTTAAAAATTTTAAAACAAACGAACACAGTTCGATTAAACTGACGCCTCAACTCTGAAACACGTCTTTCTCTGACAACAGATCGTCATATGGCCCCTGTTACATCCTGAAGTAAAACCATTTCAACGGGTATCTGCAGCAAACCTCAGAGAGCCGAGCTGGATCGTCCTGCTGGATGAGGAGGTTTAAAGGACCCCCCGGGCTCCTACCTGCGTCACGGCCGCTGTCCTCGGCCCTCAGCTGACATCAGCAGAGTTAATCTGTTTCTCTGAGCTGATTAAGCCGTTTATCTGCTCAGCTGCTGTTAATGACCAGCGCACTGTAAAACACCCTGAGTGTGTGTTCTTGTTTCCCTCCTGAGACATGGTTTAGAAACTGAGCCTCGTCCTCTGAGACTTCTGACAGGACTTCAGCTGATTGGAGTCTTGTGCTGTTTATTCAGCAGACTGTGTGTCAGTGAACTGAGATGGATGTATTGATTGGTTATTTCCAGGTTTATGTGAAAATCTTCTGCGTATACACGTGTTTGTACTGAAACATTGTTGATGTGTTGAGTTTCATAAAGGATGAGTCAGACAGTTTGGTGTCGTCACAATCTCTTTATAGGTTTTATCAAACAGTGGAGCAGCTACGAGCTCCAACCAACCCACAACAACTGGCTGAAAACATCACAACTCCATGTTACAAAGGAAAAACAGAAACATACAAATATTATAATCTGTACCTGAAAACTGATTCTTTATCTCTACACAGCTGATCTGACTTTACCTCTGTAAAAACTGAACACAGACCAGATCCACTCACACTCTGATGCAGTTTCCTGTCTGTCAAACTGAGTTAAGACGAATGTTAATGTGCAGTTTGATGAAGGTGGAGCTGCTCATCAAAGTATGTGTGTTGGTTTGGCTACAACTTCAGAGTAAAAAAACTACGGTGGGACGTCTTCGCCCTGAACTCAGTCTGCCAGGCTCGGTCATGCCCCAACGAGCCACAGATGTTAGCATAAATAAATGTTGGCTATCGCTCCTTCGACTGACGTAACTGAAGGTGTGATCTTTCACAAAGAGCAATTTATTAACAAACCTTAAAAACACAACATGAGAGAAGTTGTTTAATATAAAAACTAAATTTGAATCAAAAAGACAAAGTGAAATTCGAGAAGCTCCATGAATCGTCCTCATCGTATTTACCTTTACCTCTGTATGTACCTCCTGGTGGTCGGGGGGGGTACTGCAACTGTTAAAGTACTTGTTGCAGTACCCCCTGCTGACCAGCGATGGCAGCACGGAGCACTCCAGGCTTTTTTAGCTGTCTGTTTCTATGTCAACCAACCATGTCAGAGGTCAGACGATGAAAGTAAAGACCAGAGCCCGACCGATACTGAGACACAACTTTGGCAAGAATCTCTCAAATTAAAAATATTTTGTAAGCTTTGCACACTCTGCTGGACAAACTGTGTAACTGCAACACTTATTAACTATCTCAAACATTGGATATGTGTGATGAGCTGAAATCAGCTGATCAGTGATCGGGCTCAGGTGAAGACTGGCGTCGACTCTGTCAGGCCTGATGGTGTCTGACTGTCTGTCCGCCATCTGACAGGAAGTGTTATGAGGAGACAGGAGAATTAAACTGAAAATTTGTATTTGATCTGAATCCAACCCCGGATGTTTTATTTACAGCAGCAGGTTCCTGTTCCTCCTGTTAAAAATAAACTCTGTTCAACATATTTACAGAATGGAAAACATGGACATTCACAGTAAATTTAAACGACTTGTTCACTTTGAATGTGTGTGTGTAATATTCATGTTTTAGCATTTCAATACATGTATGATGGCGTATGTACATAGCATGGAGAAGACCTCCCCTCTCTTGCTCCCTGTTTTCTGGGGGAGAGGCGGCAGTTGAGAGGGAGATGGGGGAGACCTCAGTCCTTTGTTGTGGGCGGGGCTCTCAGGTGGTGGCCTCCGGCGTGCCCCCACCCTCCTCCACCTGGTTGGTCTTCCCCAGCGTCTTCAGCTTGGCGAGCAGCTCGGTGAATGTCTCCTTCACGCCTTTCTCCAGCAGCCAGCCTTCGCTCTCAGACTCTGGGTTTTCCGGGTCTGTCATCGTCTCCAGAGCCGTGCTCAGGTACTTCAACCCCGCCATGTCCGCCGACTGACACACACACAAACACACACAAGTTCAGAACATGCAAGTATATACAGTATATCACATCACATCATCACAGTGCAGTCACCTGGAGCCTGAGCTCTGAATCACAATGTTTCTGAGCTGAGTCCAGCTGTGTTTGTAGAGTGAGTGTGTGTCTCCGTCAGCATCTCTGAGATGGAGTGTACTGGTGTCTCCACCCTGTTGAGCAGAAGCTTCTGCTGCTGATTGGTCCATTTAAAGGGACCAATGCCGCCTTTTCAGACATCAGCACCTCCCTCGTGCTCCAAACCCCTTTGTGGCTTTATTTAAATGTTCTTGTTGTGTTGTGCTTGTGTGACCTTCTGTCCTAGTTGTACGTATGACAGTGAACAGAACCATCCTCATCCTGTAAAAAGTGAGTTGTAGAGGTGAGAGGTTACTACGGAGTCAGGGAAGTCGGCACTTTGTGAGATCGATTCCTCTGTTGTTCATTTCGTAGTAATAAATGAAATGAGATCAGCCTGCTCCAGCAGCTGATGATCCAACAGCTGGAGATGAGAAACTTAACGTTTAATCTTTTCACAGCTTTTTTTTAATGATGAATATTTTATTTTATTATTTTTTAACAGTGTAACAAAACATGGCATAATAAGGAAATAGATCCACAGCATATTTCAAACCCCCCCAAACAAACAAGGCCCCTTAAACCATCACCACCACATGCCAATCCTTCTCTGGTTGTTAATACTTAACTCTGTGCTCCCTCATGCAGAGCAGACCTACCTGTAGTAATTATAGCCACACTAGTTGTTATCTTTTCACAGCTTTAAATTCAGAGACATGATGCAACCTAGGGCGGCACGGTGGTGCAGTGGTTAGCACTGTTGCCTCACAGCAAGAGGGTTCCAGGTTTGAACCCCGGTCTGGGCTCTTCTGTGTGGAGTTTGTATGTTCTGCGTGAGTTCTCTCCGGGTACTCCGGCTTCCTCCCACAATCTAAATTGCCCATAGGTGTGAGTGTGTGTGTGATTGTCTGTCTTTGTGTGTCAGCCCTGCAGGGTTCTGTGCTACACAGAACCGTTGATTCTCGTCATCACGAGCGGCATGTTCGTCTAAACGACCTCAACCCAGCTGTTTCTGCAGCTGGAGAAACAGTCGACCAATCAGAAGTTTGTGGGATTAAGAATGAGAACGTCATCTTCCTGTGTCAGAACCACAAAAACGAACGAAAAGAACAGCAAGTCGTCCCACAAAGCCCTCGCCCAGGGTAAGAAGCCAGTCAGAGGGCTGTCAAAAACCTGAGGGTCTGATTAACTCCTGAGGGTCTGATTAACTGCAAGTCCAGATCCAGCTCTTTCAAGTCTTTGAGACCAGCAGCAGCATCAGTGATGTTCTACAAACAGTCAGAGGTCTGAGTGATTGAGTTCAGGATGTTGTTTTTAAATCCGCTGCCTGTCGTCACGCTGCAGGTCAAACTTGTTGTTTTGACCCAGATACCGAATCGCTCCTCACTCTCAGGAACCGTCCCTCATCCTGACCTTACCAGAATGCAACCTGTTGCTGCTGCAGGCAGATTAACCCCCCTAGAATAGTTTCTGATCCTCAGTGAGCCTGACCACCGCTCGGCAGCTTAACACACTGCAACCTCAGGAACCAATCCATGGTCGAGTCCTGAGTCAACCATCAACTAATCCTACAACACTGCTACACTAACACTGCTTATATTAAATATACAAACCACAGACAGCAGGTCAGCACCTGCACATCTGAACAACACATTCATACAGGGAACATACCCTCACCCCCATAACCCCAACCCTAACCATGACGTTTTAAATGCAGCCTGACCAGAACTGAAAAATGATTCAATCTATCAGATTTCACTGAGTTATGATACAAAGCTGCTAAAATATTTTTTTTGTGTTTTTCCACATGGAGCCTGGTGCAGACTGAGGTTTGGTTTTTCGTGCAGCAGTTGTCCTCTCTGAGAACAAACATCAGCTCTTCTCCTTTAGCGCTAACGCTAATCACACGCTAATCAATTACACTGTTAACCTGGTGCATTTCAGGTCGCCTCGGTTAATTAAGACTTAATTAGAAGATTAAGACTAGAACTAATCCTATGTTCTCCTTCAGGAGAAAGTCCTCAAAGATTCTGATCTAATTAACTACAAACTCACAAGTTCAAAACATTAGCAGGTGAGCAGCAGATTTAGTCCCAAGTTTCCACCAAATTTTCTGTCAGAAGAAAAATGTTTTTAGCACATTACTGCACAGACATGAGAGCGGTATTAGTCTGAACAACTGACTGAGACAAAGACGAGGATTAGCTGGATGCTGATTGGCTGAAGCTGGTTGTGGGCGCATTCTTACCTCCAGGATGATGGTGGTGATGATGAGCACTCCAATGCTGTTCATCATGCTGCTGTAGTAGGAGAAGAGGGCCTCACGGCAGCCCCGGGTCCAGATGTTGAGCTCCTCGGTGCGGTGGTCGTAGTCATAGTGGGCGGAGTTATTGGTCAGGTGATGCTGGATGCAGGGCCGAGGGGACCCGGGATTACAGCAGCTGAACGGGACACTGTCCATCAGGTACTTCCCTTCCACGTTGCTGAGAACACGACTGCAGAACAGAGACTCTCAAAATTACTGTTTCCTGGACTCTGGGACGTCAGAGGTTAGACACACTGCTGGGTGGATGGATTTCTGAGGGCCTCAGGTTGTTCTGATTGTTAACATTTTTTGTTGGAAAGTCCATCAATTAACAACAGAGAAGCTCAAAGCTGCTACATAGGAGCAGGAACAGGCTCCATTAGAAAGTTTCCATATACTTTCAGTAATTACAATGATCCTCTGACCTTTTCTTTCCTGCCACCATCAGAAAAAAATCCTGTCACTTATTGACTGATTATTGATTCAGAGCAATGGTTTTGTTACAGCAACATTATAAGCTGCAAAATCCTTAAAATCAGAAATCAGCTTATTTGAACACAGTTTTGACCTGAAGTGAATTTATGCTGTTGACCAATGAACAAACAAACCATCTTTTTAACAGGACTGAACAACTTCAAAGCCAGACTGCAGAAGGTCAAAGGTTTGTTCTGCTGAGAACAATAGACAACAGTATCATCGGCATAAAACTGCACAACCTATGACACATTTTTATGTATATGGAAAATAGTAGAGGCCCTCGGATAGAACCCTGTAGTACGCCTTTTAATGTGGGGAGGAAGGAAGAGGAAGCTCAGCTGATGAAAATCTGCCTGAAAGTTCACTTTGTTTCCTCTTCATTAAGGCACACTCACAGTCCACATTCATCCTCTGGAGAGCAGGAAGGAGATTAATACATTTCAGATACACAGACAAACATCATCTTCAGGTTTTTTGATATTAAAACTGAATTAATCTTATTTTTTTTGAGCATGAACAAAAGGACGTTTGATGTCGAGGCACTTTGTCCCTGGCTTCTCCTCTGAGGGGACGGGCCAGAATGTGATTGACAGTTACCTGCGGTGGGCGGGGCCTGTGGCTGACAGGAGGTTAAAATTGGATCATGAGAAATAATCATCTCAGAGAAGGAGTAATATCTCTTAAACGCATTAACACAGAAACACAACATGGAAACACGCAAACATGGATCCACAACACGCTTCAGTGCTGCAGCTGCCGACTCATGTTTCTGTTTCCTCTTACATCTCGGAGCTGCTGTTTATTACGTTTAAGATGTTGAATTGTACTGAAAAAAATTCTGCTGTAAGCTTAACTATGATGTCCCCTCTAAGTTTGTAACGTATTGTATCTCAGAGAGTTTTCCGAGTTTAAGCCGTAGTTCACCTGGTACGGGAATCAAACGCTCCCTCAGTCGTCTGGTTTGGTTTGGTTTAACCTTGTCATGTTCACGGGCGTGTAAGCTGCAGCAGGGTGGAAATCAGATCCTGACAGATTATAGACTTAGAGGAGAAGCCGATACATCAACCTCCTGCACAGTAACTTTTACCTCCTTAATTCCCTCATTTATCCTCCACTGACCCTTTTGTAACAAAACTTTTGTCTCTGTGAGCAACGAAAGTTTAGCTGAGGTGGGAATCAGTTGAAGGACACACGGACTGTGATGATGATAATATGATCTGATGAGGAAATGTTGAAGATATAAATTAGGCTTTTCTCCTCCTCCTTGAAATGTGGTTAGGAAGCTTAGAGATGATCCTGCTTTGTGCTCTCGATGACCCCGAGAGCCAAAAATCAGTTAGACATCCTGATCAGAGGCCAGAGTTCAGTTTAAAGAGACCCAGAAAAGCCCAGGTAAAACAGCTGATCAGCTTTGAGTCCATCAGCCAGCATTTATCTCTTCATGTTACTGTAAACTGTAAAAAGAAGACATCAGTGAGACCTGCAGAGTTTTATTATTCACAAGCTGCAGCTAACCATTATTTTCATTACTGATTTACAAAACTATTACTACTATACTACACTATACTATACCATACTATACTACAAAATTATTTTTCAGTGAGTCGATTGCTCTATTTAAAACAAATCACATTCAAGGTTACTCCTCTGACCAACTGTCCAACACCCAAAGAGACAGAAAACAGAAACTGACAGCAGAGGGTGGAGGCAGTTTGCAGTTCATGGAGAATTCTGACAATTAATTAATTATGGAAATGGTCGCAGATGAAGTCATCTGCTACTCGACTAGTCTGTGAATGGACGGGTGAATGGTTTCAGCTGTGACTGACTGACGGCTGCAGTATTCAGTGCGTACTCACTCTTTGACCTCGTCGTTGCTCATGTCCAGGTAGCGATTGCTGATCCACTGCACCTCAAACCAGTCCCTGAAGTTGTTGTTACCGCAGCAGCGAAACTCGATCTGTGTCATGTCCAGCGTCCTCTTCATGAAGCAGCGTCCTGGTGTGTCCGTGTCCTTATAGAACTTGATGCTGTTCTTCAGGCCCTCGGCCAGCGTCAGGTACATGGCGAACTGCATGAGGAAGCAAAGCAGCGCTGTCAGCAGGAGCAGTGCGTTGAAGCCACAGCACAGCAGCAGGTACGGCTTCAGCATCGGCTTCCATTTCGCAAACTTGACTGGGTCGAGAGAGTCGTGGCAAACCTTTCCCCCAAAGGCGTTGACCCCGCAGGCCAGCATGCCCACCAAGATCAGCAGGTTGGGCACTAAATGGCTCTCGTTGTTGTCCATCATCTCGCTTCTCTTCCGCAGTTCAATCTTAAAGAAGATGCCGAGGCTGAAGATCAGAATCCCCACGATGACAGAGAGCCAGTAGAGCATCCACAGACCCTGAGCCAGCTTCACCCGCTTCTGCAGGTTGAACTTCACTGGCATGAACGGCATTTTAACGTCTCAGCTTGACCAACACAGTCTGCTGAAATCAACAGTCACTACACGTCAGGTATCAAAAGGAAAACCGTTTTCTCAGGTGAGTTTCGTTTGAGAATCTGTCGGAGTTTCAGAGTTTTAATCCGTTCCAGAAAGAGGCAGCTGAACGCAACTTGGGCACAACTCCTGGTTTCAGACCCATAATGCCGAGCTGCAGGTCAGGACAGTCCATACTGCGGGGGGGCAGAGGGGTCTGCCATCAAATCACAACCAAATATTCTCATAAAACGGGTCAGCGGCTCAGCAGTTGGCTCTCCGCACTGATATTTTCCTGCAGAAGGAAGCGTCAAGGTGTGAATGTGAGTGAGCTGTGACACGTCATCCTAAACCCTGATCGGCTCTGATCCCATTAACAGCAGATCAGCTGCTGCCTCTAATCCACCCACTTACTGCTAATTGGTTTGATGTTAAGCAGCAGCTTCCTCCTCGTGCCTGTGACATCTCAGTTTACTCAGTAGGGCTTCACTTGAGCTGACAGAAGCTCACCTGTCGGAGAGAGGAGCAGTGGGGGCGTTACCACGGTAACAGACCATCCAATCACAGCTACAGTCATCGTTACATTTTTCATGTCTCCAAAAAAAAAAAAAAGTGTAGAGATTTGCACCAGACTCAGAGACCAGACCGAGTCCACACTGCAGCAGAGCTGGGTGCAAGGCCGTCCCAGAGGTCGTCCCACACTGTGAGCGTCTGCCGCTGCAGAGACACCTCACTGTGCACCCACAGAAACACTGTAAGAGGGACTGTGTCCCCACCCTCCTGATCTGTGTCCACTCTCAGCATCAGGTGTCTCTGATGACAGAGACTGAAATGATTTCTGATGGTTCAGACTGTGCAGGTCACGTTTCAGATACTCAGCTAATATCTGTCAAATATGTTTAACATTTTTTGCAGATTTTATTTTCACATAATTTTCAAATCTGTGATTAAGGTATTTTACCAACATTCTTTACAGGCTCCAGCTCCCTGTGACCCTGAGGGATCAAGCTGTGTAGAAGATGGATGGATGGATGGATGGATGGATTTTCAGGTATTTCACACATTTTATGTGATGTTTTAATAATGTTGGGTTTCATTGGTTTTTTTTAATGTATTGATTCTGGTGTTAGTGATAACACATCTGCAGCCTTTACTGCCCCCATTACTACTCTCATTAATTATTATTATTATTCCTACTATTAGCCTGACCATCATTAGTTCTTTTATTGTTTGTATTGTTATTAGTCCCATTACAAATCATGCTACTGTTCTCTCATTACTTTTAATCCTACTCTTTGTGAAACCTGCATTGTCCCAAGTTCTCTCCCTCCCTCCCTCTCCCTCCCTCCTCACACCACGAGTCAGGTTCTGTTCAAAGTTTCTACCTGTTAAAGGGAGTTTTTCTTTGTCGCCATCACAAAGTGCTGCTCTTGGGTGAAATGTAGTGTCTCTGTAGATAATATTATAGAGTACGGTCTGAACCTGCTCTATATGGAAAGTGCCTTGAGATAACTTCTGTTATGATTTGTAGCTATATAAATAAAACTGAATTGAACTTAGTGAACGAATAAATCCGTTTCCAGCTTCTTGTCTTCAGACAAACAGAAAGATTTACTCCTTTTAAAGTTTTTATTGGTTTTGTAATTCTTATACAATATTGTACATTTCCTCATTTATACAAGAATTCACATATGAACAAGTCAGAAATGATAAATGATGCGGCGGTTAGGAGGCAACATGCTGTCAAGACCATCAGGTGACCCTCAATAAACGTAAACAATTTCAACAGTTTTTTCTTTGTTCATCAGTTTGAAAATCTGATTTTATTTTAAACAAGTGAAAAAATCTGAAAATGATTTTTCACTCCTTTAAAGAAAAAAAGCAGGAAGGGAAGGATGGAGATTTGTTTTCTCTGTCATTTCAGCACAAAGTCAAACCCATAAAAACACAGCAAACAGGAAGCACACGCACCCAAAGTCTCTTTAAATAAAACGTTAAAACAACAAAGCTAAAGTAAAAAACAGGTCAGGTCTCAGCCGTTCGTTCCTGATCAATACGCAGCTCTCATATGTGGTTTGATATGTTGTAAAACTGATCGATACTCAGCTGAAGCACCGACCCCGAACTCTTTCTGATGAGACACAGAGAAAATGGTTTATATGATTATTAATGTTCCCGTTTTTAATAAAATGTTTTTTGAAGCTTCACATGAAGCCTAGGAATCTGTCGTCATGGAAACTCTGCAGATCAAGAAATTAAATTCAGAATAAAGATGCATCGATTAGTTGATTGACAGAAAATCAATCAGCTGCTCTTTGATAAGTGAATAATCCGTTTAGTCATTTTAAAACTTCAGTCGTTTTTAAACTGAAATCAACAAACGTTCCTCAAATATTCAAATTAACTGAATATTTGACAACACAAGACACTTGTGCTGTGAATAATGATACTTTTTAGTTTTCAATTAATCGATTGATTAATCAATCAGCAGATTCATCAAGAAAGAAAACAATCCATGGATGCAGCTGTAATTCAGTCGAACCGAAGCTGCAACAGAGATTTCACAGTAACACCATCAGCAGGAGCCAGGTTCTTCCACTGCTGCGTCTGTGTTGGTTTATCTGTTTATCTGTTGTTTGTGTGTGTTCTCAGAGGAACGTGCCGGTTCCATCAAGGCCGTACAATATGGGTGAGGTTCTCTCAGTGTGAGCTGTCTAAGACTCAGAGATTCAGTTCACTGAGAAGCTCGTTCACTGAGATTCGTTCTGTCGAGGAGTCAAACGTTCTCCTGCAGCCTCTTGTGGAACGTCTGTACAGCTTCATGTTCTCAGACTACAATACCCATGAGCCTCGGCCGCTGAACATTTACTCAGGTTTCTACAAAATAGAACATGAACCTACAGGCTTTGCAGACTGAGAGATGTGGCTGTTTGTTAGTGAAATGCATCATGGGAGTCGTAGTTTTTCAGTCTTTTTTTGGACCATTTCACAACCAGAAGCAGATTTTTTCTGTGTCCTCACTCTGTGTCCTCACCAGGTGACTGTTTTTCATGGCGCAGTGAAAATCCATGACCTTGGACGACATTTAAGTCTGAAGGAGTCACGTCGAACATCAGACACATTTTCATGGGTTTGAGCTGCTGGTTTGTTTGAAACCGCCTGTCAATCAACCTGTGTGACAGCAGCGGGTGGGTGGGGCTTCACTTTTGCTCTGTTAGGAAACAGAACTTCATGTGGATTTTTAAAGTTTCACAGACAGAATCAGAAAGTCAGAGAAAAAACTACCAATGAGAAGAAATTTAAATTAAAACATCAAACCAAAAGGGTCCTAACTGACCTGGAGTCAGCGTTACTGCCTCTCTCTGATTGGTGAGCTGAAACATGGAGAAGGTCAAAGGTCAGACAGAAACCAAAAAACCAAACGTCCTGAAAAAATCCCTGAAAGCTGATCTGAGCTCAGTGCTGGGCTGCAGGAAGCTGATTGGTCATTATTAAAAAGGGTTGAGAACCAATCACTGGCTGTCTTTCTAAGAGTCAGGGGGCGGAGTCGAGCAAAATATCACAGGTGCTGCCAGTCGATGGCGACCAGCGTCTGATTGGCCTCCTGAGCGTGACCGATGACCTCAGCGACACCGTGCTGCCGCCACAGACGCTCGATCTTCCTGTAACGCTCCGAACACAGGTGGAGGGGGTTCCCCCGCCTGCAGGGACACACACACAAGTACAAACATAAACAACCAAACAAATAAAAGAGACGCACAGAAAAGACAAACACAGTAAACACAAACACAACCACAACCAATAAACACAAAGGAAAAACAATCGAAAACATGGACATAAAACAACAAATCAAACATAAATAAAAAACCTAAATAACAGAAAACAAACATCGGTTTAACGATTTACAGTTTGGTTTAAATGTTTCAGAGGATTCCTGTCCGTGTCTGTGACTGTGTGTGTGTGTCTGTGACTGTGTGTGTGTGTCTGTGTGTGTGTGTGTCTGTGACTGTCTGTCAATGACTGTGTGTCTGTGACTGTGTGTGTCTGTCAATGACTGTGTGTGTGTGTCTGTGACTGTCTGTCAATGACTGTGTGTCTGTCTGTGTGTGTGTCTGTGTGTGTGTCTGTGACTGTCTGTCAATGACTGTGTGTCTGTCTGTGTGTGTGTCTGTGACTGTGTGTGTGTCTGTGTGTGTGTCTGTGACTGTCTGTCAATGACTGTGTGTCTGTGTGTGTGTGTCTGTGACTGTGTGTGTGTGTCTGTGTGTGTGTGTGTCTGTGACTTTCTGTCAATGACTGTGTGTCTGTCTGTGTGTGTGTCTGTGACTGTGTGTGTGTCTGTGTGTGTGTCTGTGACTGTGTGTGTGTCTGTGTGTGTGTCTGTGACTGTCTGTCAATGACTGTGTGTCTGT
>JBBMJY010000003.1:102755-117755 GCA_037833715.1 Toxotes lorentzi | reverse complement strand
ATCACAAACGTCACAGAAACACACACTAAGAAACCAAGAATGGTTGTGTCTTCATTAGCTTGGAATGAGCACTTCATTTCCACACAATGTCGCACCGCTGTGTTTCTACAGCAGCCCAGAAAGGACAAACAAAACATGGCTTGTATTTAGGGTTCAGGTAAGAATCAGGTTTAGGTTAGGGTCAAGGTTCAACTCTGTCAATGAGTGTGCACAAAAACATAGTAAGACAAGAATGTGTGTGTCTTAGGCAAGGCAAGGTTTATTTATATAGCACCATTCGTACACAAGTCTTACCGGTATATCAGTGGCTCCAGCAGTGTGTGTTGACTTTGATAGAGCTGCAGCAGGTTGGAGGGCAGACTGAGGTAGCTGCACAGCGCCTCCCACTGACCAGGACCTGCAACTACAACACACACACACACACACACACACACAAGCTGAAACACAGGATTGTTCTCATCCTCATTACAGAGAAACACTGTCAACTGTGTGTTCACTCTCTTAATGTATGTGTTGTGTCTTTCTGTGTTGTGGTGTTGTTACCCAGCAGGTCAGCAGGCGGCGCTATAGAGTTCAGGTAGTGGAAGAAGAGCGCAGCGGCTCGGAGGAACGGCAGGACACCGGCTTTGACACAACGCCACAACTGCCACCCAGAGGAAACCTGAGGTAACACACTGATCAATACACACACACACAGAGTTAAAAAACCAATAAATAAACAGTATTCCTATATTTATTACCTGCCTGTTGTCTGTTCCTAAATGTACAGAATGTTCACATTTGTGTGGAAATAACTGAACCAACGCGATTTTTCATGGATCTGTTTATTGATTCTTTTCTAGCACATTGTTGATTTGTTGATCTGAAGACGACTGATTGAAAGCTGCAGATATAATTAAATCTAATTGAATCATTCGTGCTGTTTAAGTCTGGAGAACACCTGGTAGGTGACTCACCTGTCTCTCTGTGTGTGTTTGGGTGTGCTCACCTGCCCAGGTGTTTCCCTAGTGTGTCGTAGAGCTGACAGGTGAGCTCCTCCTCCTCTGATCCTCCACTGTCCTGATCCATACACACCTCCTCTACACACAGACAGGTGAGAGACAGACAGGTAGAAACAGAGGTACTTTATGTGGAACTACATACTGTGTGTACGATTATGTGTAAATCTACTGTTAGTGTGTGTGTGAGAGTCACCTGTGGTGGAGGTGAGCAGGATCTGAACCAGGTGAGCCACAGTGACCAGGTGAAGGAGATGGAGGTGGGCTGAGTCAACCACGCTCTGTCCTGATTGATCCAGACTGTGAACCGAGCTATAGGACAACACACTGTAAACCTGCAGAGAGAAACACTCTGACATTTCAAACTGATGTCAAAGGTACAGGGGTCAGCAGGTCAAAGATGTTTTGTCTCGTTTGCTAACGTTTGTGATAGCTAATCCTAACTGGTTGGTTGGCGAGCAGGTACCCGCGTCACATTTGTGTGTCTGCTAACGTTAAATTACCGTTTAATATGTGCACTGACGGTGTGTTTGTTGAAAGACAATAAAATAAGTCTAAGCCTAAACTTAAACTGGACATAAACAAATTGGATCTAAGGTAATGAAACTCACCAGCAGGTGAAACATGTCAAAGTCGAGGATACAGGGAGTGTTTTCCACCTGAGAGTCTGGAACCAGGGCTGCAACACACACACTCACTACTTACAAACTTATACAACTGTTTATCACTGTCTTTAAACACTGTGTAAAAGAAAATGAGTGTGTGCATGTTGTGTGTTTACCTGCGAACAGTCTGATGAAGTGTGTGTGAACTGTTTTCAGAGGAGCAGCAGTCCAACAGGCTGAGCTGAACCTGGTGAGAGAGCTCAGACAGTCGTCCTGCAACACACACACACACACAGTCAGGTGACACACCTGAGTTTTACCTGCTCTGTTAATCTTAGTGCTGAATATTAAATCTGGTCCTCATGTTGTCAGTCATTATAAACCTTAGGTGAACCTGAGAGAAGCTCCACCTCCATCCCCTGCTGACCAATCAGACTGCTTCTCTCTCTCTTTAACTGGTCTGAACAAAGAGAGTGTGTTACCTGTCGGCAAGGTAAACTTCCAAACAATGGCTTCTCCTCGTCCATCAAAAGGCGCTCTGCAAAGAAAAACATTGTCAAGGTGATCTCTGACTTCTCAGGTGTGTAAATACCTATACTCCCACAGTGTATGTATACCTATACTCTGGATGGTGTAGGCGCAGGTGGACCAGCTCAGCACAGGGACCCGGTGGTCCTGCTCGTTAGGGTTCACTTTCAGTCCCACCTTGTAGGTGGACATGCTGAAGGTGGTGATCATCTCACTGATGCTGCTGGAGAACGGGTTCCTGAGAGACAAAGTGACACCATCATGCGCAACACTCGACAACAAGAGTTGTCAACTACAGCTGTTTGTTATACACCTTGCTGCTGTCTGTGTCCTGCTAACTGATAAACTGACACCTCCTGTCCTCTGGATCCAGCTCTGGAGTCCAACCCCCCCCCCCCCAGTACAAACAGCTGCTGACTCACTGTGGACTGAAGTCGACCATGAATCCTTCAGTAACAGCTGGCTCCGCCCCCTCTGCTGCACCTGAAACACCCCCCCCCCCAAAAAACACACATTAACACACACAAACATATTTGAAAGTGCCTGACTCAGCGTGACTCCACCCTCTACATGACTGACCATCACTGCTTCTGTGGGCGGAGTGTAGCGCTGCTATCTGCTGACTAGTCGTTGTGAGCCACACCTCCAGACTGGGATGACTGACACTGAGAGAGAGAGAGAGAGCGGACCTGTCAGGTAACAATAACAACATCAGTTTGTTAATCTATCAACAAATCTATAACAGGAACCCACTGGATTACGAGGCACACAGCAGTTCTGGGACCATGTGAGTGTGTACCTGAGGTAAGCTATGTTTATACCTGTGGAGAGCTGTTTTACACATGGTCAGGTGTGTACCTGTGGTCAGGTGAGAGTGTGTGTGGCAGCAGAGGGATCACAGTGTTGCTCAGACACTCGCAGAGCGGACAGAGGAATTCTCCGTTCTCCACGTCGTAGCTGGTGTGACCTCGAAGACGCTGCTGACGCCTTTGCTCCTTCAGCTGCACCGCCTCAAAGTACCTTAACACACACACAGACACACACGGACACACATTCTTGTCTTAGATGAGTTATGAGGACACTCAGTGACATATTGAATTCTATAACCCTAAGCTAAACCTGAACCCTAAAACCAGGTCTAAAGCCTCAAACAGCCCTTTGAAGGTGTGAGGACCAGACAACACGTTCTCAAAGCAGTGATTTAGAACCAAAACCACACAACAATAGAAAGACACACACAGACACACACGCAGCAGGTCTGAGTTCAGTGTGCGAGCTGCTGTCTGGATGTCCTGCTGCTGCTGCAGTGTTGTACCTCTGCCAGCAGGTGGCGTGCATTATGTGTCCACAGCTGGCTGTGTGAATCCCCAGAGACAGGTCAGGGTGAATGAACAAAGGGTCATGCCGCTCTGAAACACACATCCATCAATCAATTAACCATTAAGTCGGATTAGTTACTGTCATGATGATGTCAGACTGAGGCTCACCTGGGTTGGGGATATTGCGGTGGCGGTTCTTGGACAAAACGGTCGACCTCTGGACAAACGCAGCCAGCACCATGGCTCTGCCATGGCCCCTGACCTCCTGCTCCTCCTGACACAGGATGCAGGTCACCAACTGACGACTCTTGGCTCCGCCCACCCTTCTGGGACCGACACATACCTGTGAAACACAGGTCTCCACCGAACTGGAAGGACTGGAATGGGAAGAGAGGGACGAGAGGGAGGAGGGGCAGGGGGTGAGAATATTTTAATACTCTGTGGTGAGACAAGAAATACTTCAGCCACACCTGTGTATCTGCAGCAACAGATGTTAACAGGTGTGTACAGGTGTACCTGTTCTCTGCAACAGCAGAGGTTGAAGCTTCCAGCTCCTCCAGACTTTGTTGAAAAAGTTCTTTGTTCTCATTGATAAAATGTTTCTGCATCTCAGACATCTGAGCCATGATCTTCTCCCTCCGAAGCCGAGCCATCTCCGCCTTCCTCTTCCTCTCCGCCTTGTCTTTGTCTCTCACCGTCTGCATGAGACCAGGAGTTTTTCCGTTTAGCTGCTGACACTGATGCAGTTCGGTTTTCTACTGAACAGTGTTTGTGTCTTACCTCCTCTGCTCCCTGTCCAGGGCTGATGGTGATGGTGGATGTGGACGACGTTCGTTCCCTCATCGTTTTGATGTTTGCCACCATCTGCATACAAACAAGCAAAAAACAAACTTTACATCAACAACTTCATGTCTGAATGAGACAGAGAAAAGCAGAGACTGTCACTCTGCTAACAGCACTGTTCGTCAGCATCTCCCAGAGCATCCAGAAACTCCGTGGAGCTCTGGGAGATGCTGAGGAACAGTGCTGTTAGCAGAGTGACAGTCTGTCACCACAGAAACCAGAACACACTATATCAGTTTACATTTTCATCAATGAAGAACAACAAAAACGTTCTCCAAGGAACCTGTTTATGGACTAAATTCATCTTCAATCCATCGAGAACGAGACGAGAAGCAACAAACTGACCCCTGAGGATCAGGTCAGTCACATAACATTCACCTTGAGGATCCAGGTGATCATGTCCTTGTGGACCTCCAGGTGAGGAGCGTTCTGCAGGCTCTCCAACAAGGCCAGGACACTTCCTGAGGTACTGGGAGCTTCACCTGGACCTAAACACACACACACACACAAAGATAAACACACACTCTCAGTGAGAGCCAGAACTTCTTTCAGGTGATGATGTGACGAGGAAACGTCAGCAACAATGTTTGTATGTTCAATATCTGCCGATGACAACAAACACAACACAAAGTAGTAGTAGTCTATATAGTGTGTGTGCGTTCATGTGTGTGCTCACGTGTGATCTTGCAGGTGTAGTTGAAGGTGACGTCATCGTCTCTGCTGCAGTTCTCCAGCTGCTGCTGCTCCTCCAGCAGAGCCATGCCCACCAGGTGAAGCACCTGTACGAACACACAGAACCCAGAGAGAACAAAGAGAGAACCGTTAACACAGCCACCCAGTCGTCTTACACGGCTGATTACATGTTCTTTTCTCATCTGTAAACTACTGTGTCCCCTGAGGGCCATTCTGAAGAAAACACTCTGACATGAAATCTTCGAAGATGGCGCTCCCCTGTGTGCAACGTTGCGGAGCTCGGAGAGTCAAACTTTTGCTACTATTATTTTATTTTTGTATATTTATTCTTCTTTCCACTTATTTCCACTCACAGTTTACTTACTCAGGTACCTCCCATATGTTTACTGAAGAATCTGATGATTTTAAATGATGAATTATGAAATTATTCTTTTCTTTATTTGTTCTCTGTGACACCACCACCTGTTTCCAGGGATCTGAAACTGACTGAGACATCATCCCTGTGTCGTTTCGTTTTTCCCGCCTTACCCTCTGCAGCATGGACTCGGTCCAGCCCCCCCCGCTGGGCTCCACGGCCCACTGCAACACAGCGCCCTCTACAGCCAGCAACACGTCGCACTGCAGCAGGTTCACCAGACTGCCAAACAGAGGACAGAGAGGGGGAGGGAGAGGGGGGGGCAGGGCTGAATTATACACACACACACACACACACACACACACACACACACACACACAGATATGGCCATAAACGACTGTGATCTGTTGATAAGTGTGAGCTGAACGAGATGTTTCCTCTGAAAAAAACCCCCACAAAAAACGGATCCACTGGTTCATGTTTACAGTGGGCTCTGGACGACCGAGCCCACTGACAGCAGCTCGGTCTGCACTTTAACGTGCAGCAGTTTCTGTAATGACACAGACTTCCTATCATTTAGTTATGAGAACGTAGTGCTGGGCCCGGCCACATGATGGGGCTGTTCTCACCATCCACATCCCATCATAAAACCACAGGTTCAGGAGTCTGTTACCTCCTTCTTCCTCACTGAGAGAAGAATTTAAGTACGGTAGCTCAGGAGTGTCCATCTGAGGAGAACATGTGATCAAACTGATGCTGGGTCCAGCCTGGCAGAGTCGGAGAGCAGCCGACAGCTGAAAAGGACTGAAACCAGGAGCTGCTGCATCAGTTCAATCAGTTCAGATGTTTAATCTGATTTAATCACAGACCATAAAAGCAGGTTCAGTTCAAGCTGCAGAAAATAAGCCTTTGAATCACACCAGGACATTTTCCTCTCATCAGCCGACAAAACAAAGTTCAGGCTTCAGAGCAAACAGGTCTGTACATGTATCCAGTGAGTGATCTGCTACCTGTTACTGTAACATCACACTCAGGTGTGTGGGAATGTGTAACTGTGAGACAGACAGGTGTGTTTACCTGTGTCCTCCCCATTTTGTCTCCTCAGCTTCCTCTGAGCCTCCTCAGCCTGAAACACACACAAACACCATAACTATGATCCAACACAGATCAATAATTCACAGATCAATAACCTGATCAGCGGACATACCTTGGACTGGTCGGCTCTGCTGTAGTGGTGGAAGTACAGGTTGAAGTATTTGTTCCACTCAGGACGCAGTTCATACAGACCACGACCCGTCACACCTGGCTTCCTGTAAACACAGTACTACATCAGTACTACAGTCAGTGCTGTGACACACCTGTCAGCTTGGGTGGATGAAGGTGTTTTCAGGTGTGCTGGTGAAAAGCTCTGTGGGCAAATATCAGATATGTTCTCTTCCCTGTGTTTGACTGACAGCAGCTGGGGGGCGTGTCTGTGTTTGACTGACAGCTGAGCTAACAGACCTGAGTTGTAGCTGCTGCAGTGTAATGAGCTGCACCTGAACAGGTAATTATCTACCTGTTACGGATGATGTGATACAACAGGTCCCTGGACAAAGACATGACAAGGCCCCCTGCCCTCCAATAAAGGAGACAGGCCAATCTGTGGTGGTTCTGAGTCCCTGTGTTGGATCTGAGTCCCTGTGGTGGTTCTGGTCTGGCACCTTGCTCAACAAGCGAAGCCACGGAACCTGCTCATGTTTGTAAGTGTTTGTAAGAGCATCAGTTCCTCCATCAGTATAAACGCTAGGCTGATTCTAGACTTTAAGGTGGGCTGGAGGTGGATGTGTATTTAAGGTGGAAGTGTGAAGAAAACAGACTGACTTGAATGAAGCCACGCTGTCGATGACTCTCTCCAGACCAGTCTCCTTATTCCCCTGAGAGAGAACAGACCAGATCAACTGACAGACAGGTACACAGACAGGTAAACACAGACAGACGGGTACGCAGACAGACGGGTACGCAGACAGGTGCACGGGCAGGTAGGCACACAGACAGACAGGTAAACAGACAGACAGGTGCACAGGCAGGTAGGCACACAGACAGACAGACAGGTACACAGACAGATGCGCAGACAGGTAGGCACACAGACAGACAGGTATACAGACAGGTAAACAGACAGACAGGTTTGGTGTCTCACGTTCTCAGGCAGAGCTTTCACCAGCTCGCTGTGAGCCATGGGTCTGATTGACAGCTGGTGGATGATTTCTCTTCTGACCTCATCAAAGGGCTCTACCTGTCCAACACCTGCGACATACCGCTCACCTGTGCCACACACACACACACACACACTTAAACAGCTGCTCTGTGTTTTAGGCCTGTGTAAACACTCAGACAGCTTCTGTGTTAACGTCCTGAGTGTGAGACAGACAGACAGACAGACGAGGCCCTGTCGACAGGTTAGTTAGATATCTGCCTCCATCAGACGTCTCTGGTAAACAAGGAAGCAGCCACACTGTCTGAGCAGTGACTGTCTGAGCTTAAAGGGGGAAACGCCTCCCTCTCTTGCGTTGCTCTCTCACAGATTTCTCATAGAATTGTCCGGGAGCGTGATGGGAACACAGCTGCTATGCCCCGGTGCTGGTGTGGGTTCAATATCAAGCTTTACCAAGGAAACATTCCCATTCTTCCTTGGCATACCAAGACGTCCATCACGGGCCATGTGTGGTCCATGAAGATGGGACATAGATGGAGCTGTTGTGTATATGGCCTGTGTGTTAGTGACTAAGTTAGTACAATCACCATGTCGAGCAGGTGAGGAGGAACAGGCTACATGAACCATTCCTTCACAGACAGCGCCGCCAGAGAGAGGCGTCCCTCCTCTGACGGTGGGCTACTCTTCCCTAACAAAGCCGATCCCGCGAAGTGTTATAGGAATGTTGTTCTTTAGGGGTAAAGTTGTGCTGCCGCTGTCGAGTGGGGCGAAGGTGGGCGCTCAGCTGCTCTCCCACCTTCCTTGTCGCCTCCAATCGATCAATCCTCTGCTGGAAGGTCGGGGAAGTGTTAAATGCAGATATCCTATGAAACCGGAGGGGAAGTCTCTGTCCTCAGATCAGCTGAGTCAAAAAGAGGGACGAGCAGCGTCTGCACTAGGGTTCTATAGGGGCCCGCAGCATGCAAAGATCTACCGCAGGGTGCCGAGGAAGAACCTCAAATGGGTCAAGCAATGGCGAAGCCCGTTAGAGCGCGTTACATGTACAAAGACAATGGAAGCAGCACAGACAGACTCACCGATGACCATGATGATGAGGTGAAGCATCTCCTCGATCAGAGTGTTGTTCTGCTGGACCAGATCCTGTACAACAGACAGCAGAGCGTCAGGACCCACCACTGTGGCCTCTTTGTGTACTGACATCTGTTAGTGTCAGTAGTGTCTGTACTGTCAGTACTGACCTTGTTGGCCTCTCTGTATCTCTTCCTGACGTCTGCAGAACTGAAAATGTGAAACAATTCAAATCGACTCAGGACGATCATCAGAAAGTGGTTCGGATCCATCATGGAAGCCCCCACCTGAAAAAAAAAAAACAAAAAAAACACACCTGTTAGACAGGTGGACTCAGTCAGTAGAGTCAGTAGAGTCAGTAGTGTTTCTACCTGCAACATGATGATGTCTTTGTCGAACATTTCCACTCTGCACTTCACATTATGGTAATAATAGATCTGAAACACAAACACAAGGGTTGTTGTTCTCATTACTGTCACAGCTCCTCGTGTTGATTGACTGAACTGATCTGTGATGAGTTTGATTGGATGAGTTGACTGACAGCTGGCTATGTATTACTCACGTCTCAGCAGGAAACCAGCTGATCACAGTATTGATCATTTCAGTATGGATCATCAGTTATGGACTCACCTGGTTGATTAGGGAGAAGCCGTTCCTCCTCCACATCCCAGCATGAACCTGGGCACAGAGCACCAGGCAGCGGAGGGGGAGTTCAATCAGGAGGGGGGGGCTAAGTTCACCCTGAGGACACACACACACACACACACACACACACACACACACACACACACACACACACACACACACAGGTGTCAACAGTGAAGCATCAAACATAATATCAGGTCAGTTTTCACACCAGTGAAGCTTCAGCAAACTAATTTCCAAAGAATCGATTTAAAATGTGAGCAGACATCTGAACACATCCAGTCTGAGAAATCACAGTGTTACTGACCAGAGGCAGCTGTTCAGGGAAACGAGAGGCAACTTCTGTCTTGCTGAGGAGAACATGGAGACCTGGGGGGGGGGGGGGTCGATCAGTTAATGTCTGACGTGCTTGTTCTACATCGTTTCTGTGATTCCAGCTGTTTCACTAAACTGTCGTGTTTACAGACTGATGTGTGTCAGTGTGTTTATACACTGATGTGTGCATCAGAGCTGCTGAAAAATACAATTACCCACCCACAGATGTTCAGCTTACGTTCTAATTTGCCAGGAAGTGATGTTCGCGTGATGTTAACTTCAGCAGCATGAGAGGTGGGAATATCTGTGTGGAGCTGTGCTGCTCCGGGAAACCGTCTCCTCCTCTCTGCATGTTAGCTTCACAGAAGCTACTGCAGCCACTGTTAGCTACCCTACAGTTAGCTAATGTTAGCTATATTACTAGCTGTCTGGTTGTTTAATCTGTGTCATGGTATTTGTTTGCTAACACAGTGGGATCATTTGGACTGATTCATAATTGAAAGGCTATGCCAGGTAACGTTAGCTTCCTTGTTAGCTTAGCTACAAACCTACAGTCCTCTCCTCTGTCTCTGTGGCTCTAGCAGTGAGGACGATTCTCCACTTCCACGCCATGTAGGACACTCTGAACTCTGCCATTGTGTTGTTGCCATGGCGATGTGAGTCCGTGATTTTGGGGGGTGGAGCTTCTGATGGACGACTGAAGGGAGGGGTGTACTTGTTTTGCGTTTGAGTTCAAATATCCACAGTCTTCCTCTAGAATCACTGCCCCACCTTCTAAGCTGATAGGTCTTGTTGTCAAACAGCAGAGCTGATGATCAGCTCTGATTTCCTGACTGAACTGATTCGATTAATTTTAGTTTGATCCTTGATGACATCAGCCTGACACCTGCACACAGCTGCTAGCTGGCGTTCCCTCCCCGACAGGGACGGACTGAATAAAAGGAGCAACCACACACTGATCACTCCACTTCCATGGCCTCACATCACACAGCCACACAACAAACACAAACTGAGCTCAGATCAGTCTGCAGAGGCTCCTTTCAGTCTGTGCCCGAGACAGATCCGGAGTCAGTGACCGTCCTGAATCAAACTCACACACAGTCCAGGACTGACACCCACCTGACCCTCTATCAGTGTGTGTGTCTGTGTGTGTTTACCTGCCAGCAGCCTGCAGACCGGCAGGTGTACGGACACTTTCTCCTGAGACACCTGGTACCTGAATGTCTCCACACAGTGTCCGGACAAGCTCAAGCTGATTGGCTGCTCCCCGTCTGGGAGGCCACTGTGACAGTGACTGAGTGCGCTCAGACACTTCCTGTAGGACTCGATCAACACGTGCTCCTGACACGTACGCACACACATGCAGAAGAAAGAAAGTGAGGTTGGCTGTAATGCAGAGCTGGTACTGATGATCAATCTGATCATCAATTCACTGGTCAATTATTTTGTTACTGATCAGTTACTTATTGTAGAAAATGTCAGAAACAGTGAAAAAAGTCGTTTGACCCTGAAAGTCCAAAAGCATTGACTGGTTTTACGCTGGAACAGAGAAATTCTACTTTTTAACTAAATTCACATAAATAATTGATTATCAGCTATCAAATGTAAATCAACCAACCCAGCGATCGGAGGGTCGCCAGTTTGATTCCTCGACCAAGCCCTCCCTCTGCGACCATGGCCGTGGTGCCCCTGAGCAAGGCACCGATCCACCCCAGCTCCCCGGGTGCCTCACTAGGGAAGCCCCCTGCCCCATCAACTCTAGTGCATGTGCATGCTTGTGTGTGTGTTTCGTTCACTTGGTGTGGGTAAAATGCAGAAAATAATTTCCCCAGGAGGGATCAATAAAGGAAAAAACTTGCCTGTCAATTCCAACCCATATACTGTATATGTAAGTACCAAGTGTCATGTATACGTGTTGTGTCTGTGAGGTGTGTACACTCACATCTGTGGAACACCACTCCTGGATCATGGAGATGATGTGAGTCAGTTTCATCTGCAGAGTGAACGCTGCCTCCCACTCAGGCTCCATCTCTATATGCTGCCCTACCTGTCTCACCACCGGGTCCATACCCTGAGACAGAGACGGGTTCAGAGATGGAGACAGAGACAGGTTCAGAGGCAGAAAGAGAGACACGTCCTTAGATGAGACAGACAGGTTGTACCTGTCCAGGTGAACCTCAGGTGTGCATCTCGCTCCATGTTACCTGCATACACTTGAGCAGCTCCAGAAAAGCATCCAGACCTTCTAGAAATTTCAGTCTAAGCTGATCGCTCCACTCTGAGGGACGACTGATCAGGACATACCTGTACACACACAGACTGGTTCAACTGGGAGAACTGGTTTCATTATATAACTGGTGTATATATATATATATAGCTGGTATAAACTGGTGTGTTCAGATAATATGGAACTGGTACATAACTGTAACATGACCTAACTGGTGTATAACTGGTATAAAACGTATCTAACTGGTGTGTAACTGGTCCTCACTTGAGGTCTCCGATGATGCTCTGAACTCGTCCAAACTTGAAGGCTTGCTGGGACGTGTAGCGGTCGAACTGGAAGCGTCCCTGCAGGTCTCTGTGACGGAGGTGATCCACAAACGTCCTGATGATGGTGGTCATCAGGTTCTCCTCCACCATCAGCATCCGGGCCTGCAGCAGGTAAAACACACACACACACACACACACACACACACACACACACACACACACACACACACACAGCCCATACAAACACGTCTTCTGAAGATTTAATGGGCCATTCCACTGATTTCACATTAGGTGCCAAAGCTGTTTGTGACCTGAACATGGATGGTTCTGGTCAACCTGTGGAAACAGCAGCTGTATAACACACCTGCTGATGACGAACCAACTAACCTGTTTATCAAATCAGAAACTCTAAAGTTCAGAGAGCTGATAGATTTAAAACAGCACAAATAACAAGTGAAGTCAAAAATGACCCGAGCGCTGTTTAAACTGAGACGAGGTCGAACTGGTTAGAGAGGAATCTGCAGGTTTAACCACTGAGGTGAAAATAACCATAACAAACATTTCTCACCTTTGACACAAACAGACTGAACTCACCAGAGATGGGGCGGTGAATATTTGTACTGACAGGTCAGTGATGGAGAACTCACGGTCATGGTCGTCTTTCACAAAGTCACTCTGCAATCGTTCATAACTCTACCAGCAGGACAGAGAGACAGAGACAGAGAGAGGTGTGTGTGGAGGTGCAGAGAGCAGCAGGACTCACCATGGTCGGGACAGTGAAGAGCTGAACTGACAGCGAGGTCACTGACACCAATCGCTCGTGGTCATCCTCCATAAAATCTGTCTGGAGGCATCTGTAGTTCTAGAGGGGGGACGACAATCACGTCTGGGTCAGAGGTCCCTGCAGCCGGGCTGATGACCCCCTCCCCCCCCCAAAAAAAAAGCTCAGTGTGGAATCCAACACGTGGAGGGGGCCCCCACCAGGCCGAGAGCTGCAGGTGACCAGCAGGATAAACTGGGCCCGACCCAGGTTCAAACACAGACTGTGGGTAATTAAGGTCACAATGGAAACACTGAGCGGCTGTGTAAAATAACCTCTAACATTCACATGAAAAACAGAGTGAAGCCGTTCAGGAAAAAAACAAAAATAAAAAAACAACTGACCTGACTGCACACGATCAACCCGATGCTTTTTAGGGCTGAACAAAGTCGAAACAACAAACCATTCATGGGAATTAATTCGATAATGGACCAGTTGACCGATGAGCAAAGCTGCTTGGCTTACTGAAAGGTGAACTGGGTGAACTGGGTGAACTGGGCGGGCCATCCATCAAGCTGATAGTGAGGTTTCAGAGTGCCCTGCTGGATCACAGGGTAAACGACTTTAACTGGTGTGTTGAACTTATAGACTGTAAATTTGGAACTTTAGGTCATTATAGTTCAAATATGAACTTTTTCCCTCAGGTTCAAACACGTTTGAATTTAGAGTAAAACAGCCCTGACACTGAAGCATTCTGTGATTTCATTACAGAGCTCAGTCTTTTTGGGTAGGCATCCATCAGCTTGGCACATCTAGATTTGGCAATATTTGCCAAATACTCTTCCTTGTAAGTTTTTAGGGCTTCTCTTATGCAAAGCACTCCGTAGGTTACTCCACATTTTGCGGCTGGATTCAGGTCTGGGCTCTGGCTGGGCCAGCTTCTTTCAGTCAAGCCTTCCTTCCGCTGTGCTTCAGCTGGTGATGTGGTGTATTGTTTTCACATATTTTCCGGTGGCTCTAGGAGACTGGATGCATTTTTTTGAAGCATTTAGCTAAGATGGATGTTTTTTCATGAAAGTAGTTTCCATCTTACCATCCCACCACAACCCAGCACGTTCTAGAAATTCCTGTGGCTCCTTTAGAGTTGCCGTCGGCCTCATAGCAGTCTCCCCTGTCCTCTCTGCTTGTTGACGGTCTTCCCTGCGTCCCATGGTACAGAAGCTCTTTGTGGACATTGCTTATGCAGGTAACATGTCAGAAAAATTCCACAGGGAGAGCTGAACTGTATTTGGCATTAATTAGAGTCATTTAAGCTGGTGTGCGCTTACTGCTGTTGAATGTGATTGGTTAATCATAGACACATCCCCAATAATAAGAGGGTGTGCACAATTATGTCAGCAGTTTATAGTTCTAAGTTTTTTATTTCGTGTTTTCCTTAACATTTTCAGTTGACATCCCATTGAAGGTGGAAACAGTTCATATCCACTGCAGCTGCTCACATGCTTCATTTTGGCTTTAAGGTCCAAAGAAGTCAAGAAACGGCTCCATCTGCTGATGAAGATCATGTGGTACGATTGAAAGCTTAAAAGCCCTGATGTGAGAGTTTTGTTTCCAAGATGAAGAATGAGCAGCAGGTTTAAGATGAATATCTGCTCAATAAAAACTCAGCCAGGATTTGTTCTTTACCACAATAAAGAAGAAATCCTGGTAAATCCTGGATTCACTGTTCTTAATAAAGAACAGTGAATCTGTCAGTGCTCTCAGTGCTCTGACTGGACCACAGACCTGCTGATGCATTAGTCAGGATCCACTGATCAGGTGTGTTACCTTTGCAAACTGGATGGCAAAGATCTTCTTGTACTTCAGGTCCATGAGGAGGCTGTTCATCAGCAGCTGATGGTAGATGTTCCTTGCTCCTGTGGACAGACAGAGATCAGGTGAGTCCCTCCATCTCACCTGTCTCACTCTGAGAGAGATTCATTTTTAACAGGGTGTCTGCAGGAAAACACTCAATGGACTGTATTTATTAAAGTCACATTCACCCACTCACACACAATCTACTGTAATCTGCTGAGCACACAGTATCCACTAACTGTTCTGTAATCTAAATGCTGCTCCTCTAACATTGTCCACGTCCAACCCTGTTTGTATCATGTTTTATATGCTGCATGTCCTTCTCCTCCT
>JBBMJY010000003.1:83033-92374 GCA_037833715.1 Toxotes lorentzi | reverse complement strand
CTCCTCTTCCTCCTTTCACCCAGCCCGTCCATCAGCAGGAGGGTCCCCCATATGAGCCAGGTTCTGATCAAGGTTTCAGGTTATTAGATCTGCAGACTGGTTTCAGTCCTGGTTTAACTCTCAGTGTCATTCCTGGTGATGATTGATAAATGTGGGCCCTGGTGGGCCAGGGACAGTTTTTCTGGACTAGTTGGACCAGGAACAGGTGTCTGAGTTGTGTGAGGACAGCTTTAGGTGTCCATCCAGATTTGACCTCTGACCTCTGGAATGTGTCAGTGAGCAGGGCAATCAGCAGGTTTACACACAGGATGGAGGACGCAGCCAGAAATGTCCCGCACAGCAAAGGAGCCATGATGATGTCCACCATCACCATGGCAGCGTACTCATACTCATCCACCAGAGTGATGCGGTACAGACTGTAGAGCAGGCCAGAGACAGACTGCATGCTGGGAACTGAGGACAAGCCTGGGGGGTGGGGGCAATTTTCATGCACACAGAGTAAGAAGAGTAACTGAAGTGCTTCACGACACATCAGAGGAAATGAAACTATACCACCTGGCCAAAAAAAAGTCTCCATCATAAGAAAAGGTCAGACACTCTAATATTTTGTTGAACACCTTCAGCTTTGATTACTGCATTCTCTGTGGCATTGTTTCAATAAGCTTCTGCACTGTCACAAGATTTATTTCCGTCCAGTGTTGCATTAATTTTTCACCAAGATCTTGTATTGATGATGGGAGAGTCGGACCACTGCTCAAAGCCTTCTCCAGTACATCCCAAAGATTCAGCTTGATGCATGCCAATGATTTGACTCTTCTCAAACAGACTTTCTCTTTGCAGCGACCACGGGATGTGTCTTTCAACACGGTTGTTTAAGAAATGAGAAGCTACTCATTGCATCAGTTGGGCTTAAATAACTTGTTGCCAGCTGAAAGATAATCGCCCATGCAGTAATTATCCAATAGGAGGCTCTTACCTATTTGCTTAGTTAAATCCAGGTGGTGACTTTTTTTTTTTGGCCAGGCAGCGTATTAGAAAATATTAATAATCCAGCTGCTGACAACCTGTGACATCACTGTCACTACAGTGACAGAAATAACAGACAATTAGACATGAAGTCAGATGTAAGAACACACACACACACACCTCCCAACACACACTCACACACCCACACATACACATACACCCCCACACACACACACACACCCACACACTCTGACCTCCAAATATGATCCAGAAGCTGCAGGCGTAGGGAACAAAGATCTCAGTGTACAGGAAGAGGAAACGCATCACATCCCCGACAATGCTCCCCAACATGACAATGGACCCATCAACCTGCACACACACACACACACTTTAAAGTGTTAACCTTTGTTGTTTTAATGTCACAGTTTTCATGTGAAATCAATCTCTGTCCAAGTCAGAGAGGACTAAAGGTCGACTGACCTCTGACCTTCACTGAGGTCTGAGGTCCTGACCAGAGATGGAGGAAGCACCAAGATGCGTTACTGCAGTAAAGGTACTGATACCAGAGAGTAAAAATGCTCTGTTCCAAGTAAAACTCAGTCAACGAGCTCCGTGCAGTGAAACATCCTGTGGCTGCTTCATTAGATTATTGGGTTCTAATGTTCCTGCTGCTGAACCAGTCAGAACCAGTAAAAGAATTATTACAAATAAATGAACATTTTTTTAAAATAATTGAAGTGAAAAGCAACAAATCGTCACATTTGAGAAACTGGAAGCACAAAATGAATGAACATGAAAAAAGTCTTTAACCTTTGTGAAAAGAAATCCTCAGTTAATTTCAGCTCTACTTGTATTTACTGTTTTTATTGATGAGAAACAACTGAACAGCTAAAGGAGACAGGAAATGAAAAGCACAAAAAGACCGTACTCTCAAAGTAAAAGTACCTCAGGAGTCACCAGGTATTACTGAGGTTTGCACTTGGTTGTAGAAACAGTGTGTGTGTGTGTGTGTTACCTGAAGGCTCTGACGTGTTTCATGAGTCGCAGCCACAGCAAGACGACAGTGACAGAGAACAGACGCAGACTGAGGGTGTGACGATGGACAGATGGACCAATGACATCAGCCACGTGGGCGCTGAAGGACGCCGTCAGCAGAGAGTACACCAGCCAATCAAAGATGTTCCTGACACACACACAACAGGTAAGTGTAGTTACAGTACACAGAGCCGACAGCGCAGTCAGCTGACAGCAGTCAAAATCAGTGTCAGCCTCAGGATCACAACCTTTCACACCTGTTGTGTATTAGACTGAAGCTTTTTGATGCTGGGACATTGTCATCCCAATGAGAGCGTTACTCTGTGTCTGTGGAGACAGGGCTCAGACCTGGTTTTAGGTTCAGGTCAGAATCAGGTTTAGGTTGAGGTGATATTAAGGGGCTAGGCAACGCACTATGTCGACAAGTGTGTGCGCGTGTGTGTGTTAATACCACAGGTCTCGGCTGTAGCTTCCTCTTGTCCTGTGAATCCGTTTGTTCTGATCCAACAGGAAAACCCTCTCCTGCAGCAGAACACACACATCACACTGACACAACTGACACAACTGACACTGACCCTTCTGATATGGTAAATGTTAAATGGGCTGAAGTTGCGTGGCGTCCTCTGTCGTCTCGGCCTCTACGCTGGGAGCAGCTTTGGGAGGAGCCGAAGATCAAACCACCAAACCAGCAGCAGTACCATCAGTGATAATGAAACCTGGTAGAGTCTGACTGAGTATTTTATTTAATTCCTGTACCTGATGGACTGAAAACCGTGTTTCTCCAATACATCAGCTTTTTATAGACTCTGAAAAATAATAAGAGTCTGTCAGCGACCCACAGGTCAAAGTGGACAGAGACAGTTTGTAGAATGTTAAACAGTGATTATAGAAATGTACAAATGCAAATATTAAATTTAGCCTAAAACTAAAGTTTAGATATTTCAGAGAGTGGAAGGTTTAAAATTGAACCAGTGTGTGTGTGTCTGACCACAGTGTGTGGGTTTGTGTTGTTTGTTGTTGTGTTGTTGTTGCTGACACTGTTGACCGTGTTGATGTTATGGTGTTATTGCTTGTTATTGTTGTTGTTGTGTTTTCATACTTGAGGCCACATGGGATGTGAGCAGCGCAGGTCGTCATGGAGACGATGCTCTGCCCACAGCTTCCAGAGCCGGAGCTTCCTCTGTGAACGCAGAATGTCCTGCAACTCCCTCAGCACCTCCCCCAGGGTCAAGAAGAGCGCCAGGGCCACGAGGAGGACACGCCACCAGTCCTGAGAGAGACAGGTGAGACAGAGACAGGTGAGGGAGACACAGATGGAGACAGAGACAGGTGACGGAGAGGCAGATGGTTCACCTGGGGGAGGACATAGCGATCAGGTGAGTCTCGGTGGACGGACACAGAGATGGCAACGGTTGTCCAGGAGACATTGAACAGGAAGTTGAGAATGAGAAGAAGCCACGCCCCCAACCTAACAGACAGACAGGCAGACAGAGCAGTGAGCGTTCACCTGAGTGATGATGTAAAATTAATCAAACCAAGGAGACTTTACCTGCCATAGAGTTTCCATTTCACCTGGATCAGTTTGAGAAAGACTGGATTCATGATCAGGTCCAGTTTTCCCTCCTGAACCACCACCTCCAGCTGTTAGACACAAGAACCACACAGGTGAATGCAGCATCCCCCCACTGCACAACAGGAAATACAACACGACCACAGGTGAAGACTTACTGGAGACTTCGGCTCACTGACCACTGCTTCTACAAAACAACAGACAGATAGACAGACAGTCAGTTACAGACAGACAGGTCAGTGAGAGGTTGTATTGTCTGTTGCAGAACAACAGCATGAAGGAAGTGTGGGATGGGATGAAGATCATCACCGGCTGTGCCACCACCGGCTGTGCCACCACCGAGGGAGATGTGGGGAGAGTGAACCAGTGCATACCAGGAGAAGTTGGACATGCCATTGTCTACATGCTCCACCGATCCTTCTCTCATTTGGACAGGGGCCGTGGTGCTGTGAGGATTACATTGTTGGACTTCTCCAGCGCCTTCATCACAATCCAGCCTCTGCTCCTCAGTGACAAACTGACAGAGATGGGAGTAGGCTCACACCTGGTGGCATGGATTATAGACTACCTGGCAGGCAGACCTCAGTATGTGAGACTGGGGGACTGCAGGTCTGGCACTGTGGTCAGCAGCACGGGAGCGCCGCAGGGGACCGTGCTCTCTCCAGTCCTGTTCACCCTGTACACATCGGACTTCCAGTACAACTCTGAGTCCTGCCATGTGCAGAAGTTTGTGGACGACACTGCTATCATGGGCTGTATCAGGAGTGGACAGGAGGAGGAGTACAGGAGACTGATCCTAACCCTAACCCAAACTAACCACCTGCACCTCAACACCATCAAGACCAAGGAGATGGTGGTGGACTTCAGGAGGCCCAGGCCTGACCCAAAGCCAGTGATCATCCAGGGGGACTCTGTGGAGTTGGTACAGACCTACAAATACCCGGAGTGAAGCTGGATGACCTATCTATCTATCTGTCTATCTATCAAAAGGTTCAGCATTGATACTAACAGTACCACATTAACAGTGCAGTATTATTATGATTATTATTATTTTGGGTCTAGACAGAAATTTGAAATGCAGGACCAGTGGGGGGCCGGTCAGGTGAGTGTGGGTCTGGGTATAGCATGTTCAGGTAGTATTACTGTAGTAAACCTGTAGTAGTACTGTGGTTGTGGTAATAACAGTGTTACCTTGGAGGTGCATCTCATGTGAGTGTGGTTCTGGATCCGGTTCCAGCAGGTTCAGGTAGTAGTACTGCTGTCTGGTCATCCTGTCAGCCACATGGAACTGAGCGAGGGCCAGTCGAGCCTGAACAGAACACGAGTCAGAGTCAGGATGGACGCGGGTCTGTCCAAGTCTCACAGTATGATCTTAATGAATGTGTAAACATACTGAAGGAAACAAACAAAAACATTCAACTTTAATAATGATTTTATTTTGAGCAATCATTGGCCTGTCAACTGTCGCTAGGCAGAACAGTGTTACCACTGGACTCATCCGGCCAATCAGAGCAGTTTTACAAAGCTGTCCATCAGAGTCCTTCATCCCTGCCTCTGCCCCGAGCTCCAACAGGACCCGAGCTGCCTCACTACGCTCTGAAAACAAACACAGACAGCTCTGTGTCAGTGGCAGAGTCGGTGGTGGGGTCAGTGGTAGAATCAGTGGCGGTGTCAGTGGTGGTGTCAGTAGTACCCAGGTTGGCGGCGAGCTGCAGTGGTGTTCTGCGTTTGTAGTCAGTGCAGTTGATGGAGGCTCCGGCCAGCAGCAGGAGTCTGATCGAACCCACAGCATCGTTCTTTGCAGCATAATGAAGAGGAGTTTGCTGGTCCAGGAGAGTCTGAGCCTCTGGATCAGCTGAGGACAGCACATACAGACACACACACACACACACACACACACACACACACACACACACCCACTGATCAGGATCAGTGAATCTGATCCAGCTCGTACGTTCAGTGACAGGTGGACTATCAGAACAGCTTTCATTCAAATGGCAGTTTGTTAAAATGATGCAGATCCTTTTCTTTTTTCTGAAACTAAATTCACATTCAGAGAAACACTGAGTGAGCACCCTGTCCACCAGAGACCAGAGGACCAAATATCAGAGACCAGCTTGAAAATGGGGCTGGACTGACTCTGGGCTAAATGTCAGACTGTTTCTCTAACCGTCCTGTTGTCCTAAGGATCAAAAATGACCTGCACCATGTTCAACAGCAGAGAAAACCCCCTATATGATCTTTTTCCAACTTGAAATTTTATGACTTTTCCTAAAGTGACAACATTAGAAAAAGTGAAACACTGCCTTTGTTCATATTTCTATGAAAAAAGATTGTCTTAGGGGTCATTTTTGACCCTGGAGTAATAAAAGCATTTACACACCACAAAAAAGTACAAAGGCACAAACATACACACACACACACACACACACACACACACACACACACACACACACACACACACACACATATCTGTAAGAGAAAACTCAGATATGTTTTATGCGCTCAGAGATGACTTATAACAGGTTGAAAAACCGGTTGTTTCATCATGTAAAATAGATTTGGCATTTAAAATTCAAATAAGCTGTTTTATTTTAGGGGTTTAGTGAAGGGGGGTCATTTCTGACCCTTAGGACAAGGGGAGTATACAGAATGTTAAGACTTCACAAGGGTTAAGTCCCTGCAGGATTCCCCACAAACCGTTCTGGTCCAGCAAGAACTGGACCATGTCCTGGTAGTCCAGTGCCGAGGCCACGTGCAGTGCTGTGACTCCAAAATGATCTGGGCGGAGGAGATCTGAACCTCGGTCCAGGAAGAACCGCATCACGTCGACGCTCCATGCCCTGGAGATCTGAACACACACACACACACACACACACACACACACACACACACACAGAGAGAGCAGCTTCATTTACACACAAATCAAATCAAACTGTTTTTATCCACTTTGACTTTATATGTAAAGAAACAACAAAAAAAGGAACCTCAGAACCTCAGAACCAACCAGCACCTGTACTCCAGAAACACCTGAAAGTTACAGCTGTCCTTCATGTTGTGTGTTCAGTGTTTGTTCTGCTGCGTGTTGTAAACAAGTGACGCTGAACAACAAAGACAAATAAAACCTGTGTGTTGACCTCGTGCAGGACGGTTTGTCCATATCTGTCTGAGCTGTTTGGATCGGCTCCATCTGAGATCAGGTCATCCAGGAACCCCAGGTCCACCTGGACACACACACACAGATACACAGACACGCAAAGACACACAAACACAAACACAAAAGGATACACAGGCATAAGCAAACAAGTCCTGTGAGGCAGAGACACAAACCCAACATCCATGTACCATGTCTGGCACATGTCCTGGGCATGTTGAACAGTGTGAGGTTTTATGTTGACACTTGTGTTTGAGGGAGCGTGTTATTAGTTTGTGGTCTGACAAAGGGCTGTGGGGTCTGACTCTGAAAGCCCTGAAACAGACGGGTCCATGTCTGTGATCAGTCTACAGTACAGTGAACCTTCCAGAGTGCCCCCCTAACCTGACGCAGGTGAACAGTGTCTCTCAGCTGCTCAGCCAGAGCCAGATTCTGCTCCAGGTTTCTACCTGTTAAAGGTGTTTCCTCTCATCTTGGAGAAACGTGAGCTTTCTGTAGATCATGTTACAGAGTTTGCTCTGAACCTGCCCAGGAGTGTTACCTGGTCAGCATCCTGGTCGGTAGAGGCAAGGTGTCTGAAGTGATCCAGCAGTCTTTTGTTCAGTTCCTGGTTTTTATTTGTTGCGTCCGTTTCGTCTCTCTGTTCTTCATCACCTTCATCATCCTCAGCCAGACCTGTGTACCTCATCTCCGGCTCAACTCCTGAACATCAGTCACATCATTACAACTTCACCAGACACAGATTTTCTGAGTCTGACTGAGGAAAACCACCTGGACTCACCTGTCAGTTTTCTTCCTCGCTGCACCCAGCATCCACAGGAGTACGATGCCCACTGAGTTGCAGCCTTCACTGCTGCTGACACCGAGGACCTCGACCCCTGAGGATACTCTGAGACCTGAAGACAGAGACCCGAGGACGTCAGCAGACCAGTAAATCAGAGAAACCAGTGTGATGGTCAAATGTTTTACAGGACATATGATGAGCTGTTTTATTGTTTTATTGTGTTAGTTTTATCCTACAGGGCAGGACGGACAGCCGGGTGGGGTTTATTGTGTCAGTGCTGCATTTCCTCGAACTTTTTCTCGTTTTGTTTCTTCAGTTTTACTTTACTTTTCTTCTTTGGTTTACAAATGAGTTCAGGAGTGAAGCTCCACTGGACTGGGACCAGCAGACTACAGGCGGAGCCAGCTCTGGTTCTGGCCTACACTCACCTGGATTGTGCTGGTGCTCCTTGTCATCTCCAGCTCTAGTCCAGGATTCTGCAGGCCTGTCAGACCCCTCTTCATCCTGGCTTTCTTGATGCCCTGACGACACCGATGACTGACACTGATGACGACTTCCTGACACCTGTAGGACTTGTCAGAACTGTTTCCAGAGTGTATCCAGTGTCTCCTGTCCTTTATCCTGAATGAAGGACAAAAACCAGCCAAAAATGTCTCTGATCCGGATCTGTCTGAGTCCTCACCTCTTGGTTCTGAAGAACTGAGCTGATCTGTCTTCACCTTGTGGTTTTCAGTTTCATCTGCAGAAAACAGGCTCATAAAGTCAGCTGACGGTGACGTTTATCAGCTGTAGCTCAAAGGTTTACACTTCATCTTATCACTGGCTGGAGGGTCCAGGTCCAGGTCCAGGATATTGTCTCAGTTTGACGCTCAGTTAGTAAAACGAGTGATCCAGAGATAATTCAGACTCATTTCATCCTGTCTGTTTATAAAAAACAAGAAATCTGATAAAAGTGTAAAATAAATGAAGCAAGGTTCATTTATAAAATCTGTTTTCCTGCAGTGGAACACGTTTAAATGACTGTGGTCAGAGTTCACATCAGAGACATGAGGACCTTTATCATAGAGAAGTTGTAGGATTTCTTACAGGTGTTTTAGGTGGCAGGTGTGTTAAAACAGCTCATGAGTAAAAAGCACAGAGTCTATTAAATAAGAGAATCACCAACATTATTTATTTCTCCATTTAAAATGAGAGGCAGATTCATTCTCTGAGACAACGTCCAACTTCAGTGAACTTTCATTTGTTCATCAGTTTCCTGTTTGTTGTTTACTGCCTCAGCTCCTGCTCACCGATCCAAATGTCACTGTCTGAAGTTTCATCATTTCAGAAGCTGATCTGAAGTCAGTTTATTTGACAGTTTTCTTTGTGCAGAAGAATAAAAGCACAACCATCCAGATCTAAGCAGCGGTGGAGGAAACACTGTGTGTTTAGCCAAACCAGTGGCTTCCCATACACTCCCTGTTCCAGGTGACTCCACAGAGCCAGCACCACTCTGCTCTGCACAGAGGACACAGCATGTGCATGCAGCCGCCTGCAGGGGGAGACAACGACACTCGTTAAATCCAGTTGGTGCAGTGTTTCATTTCCAACAGGTTGTAACTTATCCCTAAACTGGTTCATCTGAGGCAGACCTGGACCCTCTGATGTCAGTTATTTACCGTTTCTCTCCACAGGAACTGAACACTGGGGGCAGCGTTTAGTCGACTCCTGAATGAGGAGCAAAGATGCTTGATCCCACCTCCCTCTGCGAGATGCCGCCTCCCCCACCACAAAAACCTGAGGAGAAGAAGAGAGGGAAGGAGAGAAGGTAAGAGGGGAGGATGGAGGAGACA
>JBBMJY010000003.1:79319-80433 GCA_037833715.1 Toxotes lorentzi | reverse complement strand
TCTCACCCTCTGTCTCTCACTGTTTCTCTCTCTGTCTCTCTCTTTCTGTCCCTCTCCCTGTCTCTCTCTCTGTCTCTTTCTGTCTGTGTCTGTCTCTCTCCCTGTCTCTCTCTCTCTCTGTCTCTCTCTCTCTCTCTCTGTCTCTTTCTGTCTCTGTCTCTCTCCGTGTCTCTCTCTCTCTCTCTCTGTCTCTCTCTCTGTCTCTCTCTCTCTGTCTCTCTTTCTCTGTCTCTCCGTGTCTCTCTCTCTCTCTCTGTCTCTCTGTGTCTCTCTCTCTCTTTCTGTCTCTCTCTCTCTGTCTCTTTCTGTCTCTCTCTCTCACCCTCTGTCTCTCACTGTCTCTTTCTGTCTCTTTCTGTCCCTCTCCCTGTCTCTCTCTTTCTTTCTGTCTCTCTCTCTCTGTCTCTCTCTCTGTCTCTCCGTGTCTCTCTCTCTCTCTCTTTCTGTCTCTGTCTCTTTCTGTCTCTTTCTGTCTCTCTCTTTCTGTCTCTCTCTCACTGTCTCTCTTTCTGTCTCTTTCTGTCTCTCTCTTTCTGTCTCTCTCTCACTGTCTCTCTCTCTGTCTCTCCGTGTCTCTCTCTCTCTCTGTCTCTCCGTAGCTCTCTCTCTGTCTCTCTCTCTGTCTCTCCGTGTCTCTCTCTCTCTCTCTTTCTGTCTCTGTCTCTTTCTGTCTCTTTCTGTCTCTCTCTTTCTGTCTCTCTCTCACTGTCTCTCTTTCTGTCTCTTTCTGTCTCTCTCTTTCTGTCTCTCTCTCACTGTCTCTCTCTCTGTCTCTTCGTGTCTCTCTCTCTGTCTCTCTCTCCGTGTCTCTCTCTCTCTGTGTCTCTCTCTCTCTGTTTCTTTCTGTTTCTCTGTCTCTCTCTCTCTCTCTCTGTGTCTCTCTGTCTGTCTCTCTCTCTGTCTCTTTCTGTCCCTCTCCCTGTCTCTCTCTCTCTGTCTCTCTCTCCGTGTCTCTCTCTGTCTCTCTCTGTCTCTTCGTGTCTCTCTCTCTGTCTCTCCGTGTCTCTCTCTCTGTCTCTCCGTGTCTCTCTCTCTGTCTCTTTCTGTCTCTCTCTTTCTGTCTCTCTCTCTCACCCTCTGTCTCTCACTGTCTCTCTCTCTGTCTCTTTCTGTC
>JBBMJY010000003.1:69319-76819 GCA_037833715.1 Toxotes lorentzi | reverse complement strand
GTCAGGATCACAGCCAGGCCAGCTGAGGTGGAGGAGAGGCGCGAGGAGCTGAGGTCCAGCCTCGTTAGACTGTTCTTCTCTTGGCCCTGAGACAAATGCTCCTGCAAGACAAGCATCCGGGACGAGGAGGATCCTGAAGGAGGCAGGACCACGTGAACAGTACTCTGCTCCGGGAGGTCACAGGCCTATGAGCAGAAGAAGAGAGAAGAGGAGGAGTTATCAGGAAGAGCTCAGAAACCCTCCATCCTTCCCTCTGCTCTGTGCTCCCATTATCCTTCACTCCACCTTCTGTTGGTCCAGCTTGGCAGCCAATCAGAGTAGCTGCCTCGTTTAAGGCTTTAAGGTGAGCTGTCAATCAAACTATGGATGACAGGACACTCAGACCGACCTCATGAGCACTCTGACCCTTGACCTCACCTGTAGTGTGGCTGTGCTCTGCAGCTCCCTTCCAGCGAACAGCACTCTGAGCCGCTCAGGTCGGACTCCCTGCTGACTCCCTACCACCTGCTTCAGTTCGGCCACACTGGCCTCCTCCTGCAGCTCCACGGCCACACCTGGCCCCAGGTTGTACCGCACAAACACTGAGGAGACACACAAGTGACAGGTGAGATGTCAGATTAAACTTCAGACAGGTACTTTATTTACAACACTCCACTGTACTTGCAGGTATTTGTACTTCAGACACAGGAGCCCTTTTACTGCATCAGTACCTCAGTAGAACACAGCAGAACCTCAGCAGAGTGGAACAGAACTCACCGATCATCCGTCACTTCGTCCTTCACTCTCCTCGTATGTGTTTACAAAAATGGTTTACAGGATGCGTGCCGCAGTGCACTCTGGGTACTGTAGTCCAGATAGGAGAACACAAACGTTTCAACGGCACTCTTCAGAACTACAACGCCGTCACGCACGAATGACGTCACGGAGCGACACCGGAAGTGGAGGTATTTATGAATTTTAATAAACTTGTTTTTTTCGTTGCAGCTGAAATAGCGAAACGTTCCCGGGTCCACGTGGACATTAAGGTCCCGGCAGCGTCTCCGGTTCGCGCCTCCAGATGACGGAGAGTCCGGACAGCAGCGTCCTGCGGCGGACACACGACGGGACCGGGACCGGTCCGAAGGTGAGAGGAACTGGGTTTTACGTTCAGTGCATCTGCAGATGCATCTGCAGATGCACTGAACAGAGATTTTATATTCATCTGCGGCGCAAGCGTTTATACAGTTTACGTGTCAGACACACTGTTCATCTGCGCTGCGTCCCTGTAACTGTGATGATGATGATGATGATGATGACAGCAGTGTGTGTGGCTGTTACCGTCACAACATGTATCATCACAGGTGGAGGAAGTACTCAGCTGTTTTACTGTAGTAAAGGTTCAAATACCACAGAGTAAAGAGAAAAAGACCTGCACTGACCACGTTCTTCATCATCACTGAGGCTTTAATGTGGGAACACGTTCCAGCTGCAGGCTTTGAGCTCAGCCTCTTCAATCCGCTGGATTCGACTCTTCAGCGTCACGTTTGATAAAATCTTCATTAGTAAATTAAGTGTCAGATAAATGTAGTGCAGTAAAAAGTACAACATTTCCCTTTAGGTTTAGTGGAGTACAAGTATAAAGTAACATAAAATGGAAGTACTGAAGTACAAGTACCTCAAAATCGATAACTCAGGATCAATAAGGTAATTTCTGAAAATCCATCAGGCCACTTTTCTACAAACCAGGTGCTTTAACCTGAGCTGGTTGAGTCCACAGAGCTGAGGATACGTGTACAGTGAGCTCTGTGTGAAGAGTCTGTCTGAGTAACTCCTGTTATGGTTCAGTGCCCTTTAAATAAAACTGATGATGATAGTTGAGTATTTTACCGACGTATGATTTCAGAGCAGGACTTTTACCTGTAGAGTATTTTTACTCTGTACTTCTGTCCTGTTGTGCAGTGTGACACTGTGACCTGTGGGGGGCACTGCAGCCCAAACAGTATCAGAAACCCACAAACTGAGTAGGAAGTCTCACTGAGTTTATTTCATTTTTGAACTTTCAAGTTTTTCTGTGGTTTTTGAATCTGATTGTTTTACATGAATATTTCCACGTGAAGATACTGAGGATCAGCTTCTCTACATTTATCTGTCAGCTACAGATTCATGTTCCGGTAAAACATGGTGAGCTTTTAAAACTCTTTTACAACAGAAGAGAACAGAGTTCATTTTCATGTGAACTCTGAATCCCCCGGATGATGAAGTTCAACAGGTGAGAAGCAAACATTTAGTCCAGTGGTTCTCAACCTGGGGTCCTAACCAGCAGGGGAGTCGTGAGATCATTTCTGGGGGTCACCTGATGGTTCTGGGGAAAAAACAAAATAACATATTCAAAATAAAATGACATATTTTAGACTGGGGAGTGTTTTTTCCATTGCATCACTCAGGGATGTAATTTACCTCAGAGCAGATTTTATTGAGTCCGACTTGCTAAGTACTACCTACCACTGTTAGCAACATTCCAAAAGAGGAACCCAACAGAAGACTAGAAGAAAACGTTTAAAGGAACCTTGTTGGTAACATTACTATTTCTGGTAAACCGTACACACTTCAGGGCGGTGGTGCAGTGGTTAGCACTGTCGCATCACAGCAAGTGGTTCGAATCCCGGTCTGAGCTCTTCTGTCTGGAGTTTGCATGTTCTCCCTGAGCCTGCGTGGGTTTTCTTAGTACTCCAGCTTCCTCCCACAATCCCAATAACATGCACATTAGGTTAACTGGCTGCTCTACATTGGTGTGTGTGTGTGTGGTTGTCTGTCTTTGTGTGTCAGTCCTGTGATTGACTGGCGACCAGTTCAGGGTGTTCCCCGCCTCGCACCCATAGTCCGCTGGGACAGGCTCCAGCTCCACCAGTGTTGTAGAAAATGGATGGAGACACAGTTTTTCTGCCAGTGTTTGGAAGCTAGAAAAGCTAACAAAGTTCACAGGTGTGTACGGGTGTTGTTCTCTATGTAAGAGGAAGTTCAAGTGTCAGATTTATGAAACTATAGATTCTTAACTAAAACCATGACAGAAAAGTACTGATGGTCTCCTCATCAGATTCATTTCTTTATTATGACCAAAATCTTTCTATGAAACATCTTTCTCTACACAGCTGTTTATTAGAGATCCCCCCCCCCTCCCCCCCGTCCTGTCCTGCAGGTAGTGAAGGTGGAGTCAGGTGTGTCGGCTTTCTCACCATCACACATCACTGAGATTCATTTCCTGCGTTCGAGGGTTCGGGAGATGGAGAGAGAGAAAGCAGAGCTCTTGGCTGAGAACCAGAGGCTGAAGAACATGCTGATCCACGGTGAGTCCAGACCCACATCACTGTCACCTGGTCAGTCAGTTCATAGCTGACCAATCAGAGAGTAGCCAGATTCAGATGGGAGGTCATAGAACAGATCAGGTTTTCTTTCACATCCTGTTGGTCTGTTTCTTTTTAAATTTATGACTTTTATTCTGACTACATTTCCCAGAGATCCCTGGCCTCTTGTCCACTATGTGGCAGACATTGGGCCAGGCCAGTCACCACTCAGTCTCCATGGCAACAGGTGGGACAGACAGCTACGTTGCTTATCACCACCACACAGAGACCAATCAGGACGGAGACTTCAGCCCTCAGGTCCAGGTCCAGCAGCTGCAAGAGGAGCTGAACGGGAATCTGTCAGAGTCCTGGGGCCCACTAAGCTCCGAGGATGAGGAGGTGCAAGGAGGAGCAGACCTGGGCCTGGGGAGCCACATGGGGGAGGAGGCGCCGCTCTGCAGCCAGACCAACATGGAGGAGCTGAGGAGGAGCTGCTCCGAGAGCCAGTGTGCCGCTGGAGATGCAACCGGACAGGTGAGACCTCTGATCCGGATTACACAGAATCTGATCCGGTTTAAGTCAAGTCACTTTTATTTATATGGCACATTTAAAAAGCACAGGAGTCGACCCAAAGCACAGATGGATTAGAAATGCAAGTAAATAAAGGAATAAGGGGAAATCAACATCAGAGCCAGAGAAAGGAAAGATTTAAGAGAAACAAAATAAAAAATAAAAATAAAATAAATGAAGAGGGTACAGTGACAACCACATGAGACACCTCAGTCTGAACTAAAACCTAAAACACGGACCAGCCTTCATCAGGTTTCTCTGTGCTCACAGATCCAGTGACTGAATTCAGCTGAATTCACAGTGAACTTGGTTAAAGCCATTTTCTCCACATTAACCTGCCGTTAACACATCCAAGCTGCAGCTCTGCTGGTTACCTCTGACGTGAGGTGGGGTCTGTAAGGAGGAATCAAAACATCAGCACTGACTGGTGGAGTTAGACCATTAAGAGCTTTATTAACAAACAATATGATTTAGAAATAATTCTGTTTCGGTGGCAACCAATGCGAGCGCAGCAGAGCAGCTTTTCTCGCTGCATTTTGAACCATTTGTAGTAGTGAAAGGGTGAAATGGGTCAACGTGAGCTGATAACAGCTGCTGCTAACTTCTTTACACTGGATCTGATCCAGATTAAACTGGATCTGATCTGGATTACACCATCGTATGCGTATCATTTACCTGTCCCGTCCAGGTGAGCCAGGTGGAGGTGTATCCGGGATCTGGTGTGCTCTGCGATGTGCGGTCGTGGCAGGCAGCCAATCAGGCACAGTCTCCAACAGCAATGGCGCGGACACTGCTGCTGGGCGTGTTTGATATGAACACGTTGATGAACAGTAACCTGAGAGGCGGGCGGAGCCGCCGGCCTGCCTTCCACCCACAACGGAGCGCGCTCGACCCACACAAGATCAACGCCATCTTCAGTAGGTTCAGACATTGACAGACTGTTCCTTTAATCTGCTGTCTCTCTGACAGTCTCCCTCTTTTTCTCAGACGCTATCTTGGCTCGGTTTCCTCTTGCCAAGAAGGGAGTCATCGGCTCTGGCATCAACTCCAAACTCTCTGAGATCCGTTTCCGCTCCCGCAGAGCCAATCGAGATCCCCGGTTCATCTGAAGGACAGCTGGATGGCCCCGCCTACCTCAACAAAAACAACATGAATCGTCCAATTAGAACGCAGCAGAGCTGCTACACCAATGGGCAGCTGATGGATAGAATTTCAAGTTCTGTGCAGGTGCTGGTTCAGGTTCAGGTCTGCTTCTGATGTCAGTGAGTCAGCAGCTCTGTTGCCATAGTGACCTGTTGGAGAGCTGTGCGTTGCCGTGACGACGCAGTGACCTCTCTGTCTGTCACCATGTGTCCTCCTTCATCTTTTAGTCTGATAGAAGCTGCTGATCTTGACTGTGGTCTACTGTGTCTACCTGGAGCTGGAGCTGAAGATGACAGGGGGACAGGAGGACAGAGGGAACAGGTGGACCGAGGAAACGGGGGCAGGAGGTCGGGGGACAGGAGGACAGAGGAAACAGGGGCAGGAGGTCAGGGGACAGGAGGACAGAGGAAACAGGGGCAGGAGGTCAGAGGACAGGAGGACAGAGGAAACAGGGGCAGGAGGTTAGGGGGACAGGAGGACAGGAGGACAGAGGGACAGACTTGTGTTGGTGTCGTGTGTCAGACATGTTTGTGTTTCTCTGTAAATCAGTGTAAATTTCGTCATATGATGACAATAAAAAGCTTCTTCTTAAAGATACGAAAGTACACATCCTCCTCCTTTCCTTCCCTCCCTCCTTTCCTTCCTCCTCTCACAGCTTCACACCTCCACCAACAATGACAACACTTTCTCAGCTTCATTCCTCTTTATAAGTGAGGTGTGTGTGTGTGTGTGTGTACTATATTAATGAGGACCAAAATCAGCATAGATGGAGTGAGGACATTTTGGGAAAGTTAGAACTTTTGGTCGGTCCTCACAGGGTTCAGACTGGGTTTCAGGGTTAGGGGCCAGGGAATGCATTATGTCAATGAGTGTCCTCACAAAGATACAAGTACAAGCATGTGTGTGTAACCGTCCATTCAGAAGCCCCATTTGAATATGAATCAGCTGTCACTGGACGGAAAACACCCCACAAAAGAGACTTTCCTCACTTTGACACCCCCCCCCACCCCCCGAAACACACATACACACTCCATCTCTGTACACCCCCACCCCCCCACCCCCCACCGCCCCTCCCCCACCCGTACCCCTCCCGGCCTGGACTTCCTGAAACAAGGCGTCCTCCTTGATGAAGACAATCTGCTATTCTCCCCTGTTGAAAGAAGCTATGAGGACTCGCTGAGACGGCCAGGGACAGAAACAAAGACACCAGGCGGAGGGAGACGGGGCGGGCGGGGGGGTTGTCCAAGCTTGCCTTTCATACAACATGGTGGTCTGGACTCAATCCAATCATCCCACAGTAAATCCAGAACCCCTCAAAGCTGAAGCCCAGACTGAACTGTGGGAGAACATTAAAAATAAGAGGAGGAGAGAAAGACTGAGGACAGGAGGAGGCAAGGAAGGAAAGAAAACTGATTCAGGGTCAGCTACCGTCACATCCACTGTAAATCCCTCAGAGACGCAGTCTGATCTGAGATCAGCGTTTCTAACCCGTGAGCTGCATCTTCTACATGACAGCACTTTAATTTAGAGTGAACTGCTCCTTTAATTAAACCTGCAGGAAAGAAAAGCTGCTTCTTCTTCTGTTGTCTGTGTCTCAGGTTGATTTGTGTGAGTCTGGATCAGACCTGAACCAAGACCAGCCAGGACTTTTTCCCAGGACCCCCCCACCCCCGACGAGAAGGAGGGAGGGAGTATTCTGAGCCTGTACTAACGTAACAGCACTACAACAATCTGAAAATACTCCATTATATTTTCAGTGCAGTAAAAGTACAAACAGAAATAAAGTAGTTTAAACCAGAAATAGCCAATAGTCAATATGTCATACGGAAATGAGCACGAGAGTAAAGCTGAGCTGTGGATGGTCAGTGTGGTGTCTGCCTCCTTCACCCAAAGGTGTTCATTCAGCAGGTAGGAACAGGAGGTTCAGATCCAGACTGATCCAGAGTCAGCAGGCCAGTCTGAGGTGAGCTCACAGCAGGGGGCTGCAGATCAGATTCCACACGATCACAACAAGGAGAAACAATAAGAGGACAACAGTCGGACCAATAACAATACAAACAATAACAGTGATAAAGTCAGTGATCATTAGACTAATAACAGGACTATGGATAATAATTAATGAGACTAATTATGGAGCAGGAGGTAGCCCACAGGTTCAGATCCAGGATCACAAAATCTGGACACACAAAATACAAACACATATCACACATATCACACGTTTGTTTGAGAAATCATCGTCAGTTTTTATTCTTGGATCTCTCTGGATTCTCGTCAGAAAACTGGATTTAAACTCTCAGTCTGAGAAACATTTGTTCTTCTGTCACAATGTCACCTTTTGTTCTTTTGTTTGATGGAAAACAAAGATCCAACACACAGTCAGCTGATCTGAACACACACAGAGACACACACACACACACACACACACACACACACACACACACACACACACACACACACACACACACAC
>JBBMJY010000003.1:45301-61386 GCA_037833715.1 Toxotes lorentzi | reverse complement strand
TCACTCACTCACTCACTCACTCACTCACTCACTCACTCACTCACTCACTCACTCACTCACTCACTCACTCACACATTAGCAAGGTTGTATAGTTTTGATAGATTTGTGATGTGAAAGCTGTATCAGGCTGAGTTTGCACTCCTTTTTTTTTGGAGTCCATCCAGCCAACACTGGAGTGGAGTTAGGTCGTACTGGCAGCAGGTTAAACAAGGTGGTCCAGATATCCCTGACACTTTCCAGCTCCTCCTGAGGGACTCCGGTCTGTTCCCAGGCCAGATGAAAAATGTAGTCTTTCTAGCATCTTCTGGTTTACCCCGGGGCTTCTCCAGTCGGATGTGCCCAGAAAACCTCAGATGGCAGGTGCCTGCTGCCCGGCTTGCATCACTGCCACCTTCTGGTGGTACTCACGTGTTACTTGTTACCAGGCTCCAGTAAAAACCAAGGAAAAAATATTTTTTAAGACAATAGTCACAGTTACTATTAAATATTTTGATGAATTGATGACTGCATGACATTTGGATGCCTCCCCAGTATTCACCCTGAAACAGTAATTTTACTGCTATGTGGTTTAAGGCATGGTATTTTATTTCTAAAAGAAGGAGACGGTGAAAGCTGCTCATTTTGGACAGTTTCTAAACCATAAACTCGTCTCTGAGCTGATCACGTCAGACGTTTATACCAAATGTATTAATGCAGTTAAATAAGGCACCGATGTGGCAGCACAGAGGTTCAGGCTCTGACTAAATGTGTGTGTGTTTCAGAGATTAGCCGTGTGAGGAAGGACATGTATAATGACACTCTGAGCGGTTCAGAGAGGAGCAGTGAACTGCCGGACGCCATCGGTCCAACTGTCCAACTGCAGGAGAAACTCTACGTCCCTGTGAAGGAGTTCCCTGATGTAAGTGTGTGTGTGTTAATGTCTTTACCACAGAGCAAGCACAACTGTCCAATCAGAATATGAATAGGTCTGTATAGGGGAGCTGTCTTGGCTGATTGATTGGTTGGTCGTCATAGTAACTCTCTCCCTCTTTGCATTAGTTTAACTTTGTAGGGAGGATTCTGGGTCCTCGTGGTCTGACAGCGAAGCAGCTGGAGGCTGAAACAGGATGTAAGATCATGGTGAGAGGGAAGGGCTCCATGAGAGACAAGAAGAAGGTAACACACACACACACACACACACACCTACACACACACAGACACACACACACACTGATATGCAGTGGGGTGGGGGTGGGGGTCACTCTGGGGAGTGTCTCAGGTTCTGTCTCACAGGTGTTTCTGTAGGATTTTCTGTGGATGAGGACTAATGGACTGTGACGCAGTGACTGAACCTTAGAGGTCGTTCAAACTGAATAACGAAATAATCTTCACTTCCTGTCTGCCCTCACCTGCCAACAGCGTTCATGGTCTTATTTCCCTCAGTGACATCATGGTGACTGACAGTTAGATGAGCCACCTAATTGGCCAGCCGTCACTCGAATCATAGGTGATTTCAGGTCGATCGGCCGCGGTGATGAGCTCTCACCTGTCCTGATGATGTAAGTGTATTTAACATCTGTATAGCTGTTTACTGTGCGTGTGTCGAAAAGCCCCCAAACCCAGGAAGTTCATCCACATGGTTAACACAAAACATATAAATACACATAAAACCTTAAAAAAAGGTTTTATGTGTTATAAAAATCCAAATGTGTGTCGTCACTTCAGGTGATGATGTACGTTTTTCACAAGAATTGTCTCTTGTTGTGGTTTTGTGTCTCTTTTGTCCAGAGCCTGCTAGGTCTGTTTGGTAATCCATCTGTAACTACACACCACAGAAAGTGAATAAAACTTTATTAACACCTCTTGATGCAACACGTTTCACTGGTCAAAGTAGAGTTTTTCAGAAAACAGTCTCCTTTTACTGGATCTGAAGAATCTCGTTTATCATCATTTGTCATCATCAAAAATATGAAATGGAGCCTTTAATAAACACCATCGAGTCAACTCTCTGATGAAGTGAGTGAAGATGAGGAAGAAAGAAAAAAGATGGAAACAATTTCAAACTTTTCAGGTCAGACTGCTGCAAAAACACACAACTGTTGACAAGGTTAGCCACCTGCTACGCTAACAGAGACACACGAGACAAAAAGAACAACAGGAGGTCAACAGAAACCAGATGGAGGAGGACAGGAGGGGGGAGGAGAGGAGGAGAGGAAAGAGTAGGACAGGAGAGAGGAGGGAAGAGGAGGACAGAAGAGAGGAGAGAGGAGAGGAGAGGAGGGGGGGAGAGGAGGACAGGAGAGAGGAGGAGGAGAGGAGGAGGAGGACATAAAGAGAGAGCAGTGAGAGCTGGATGTGTTTGTTGTTGCTCGATGACTTCCTGCTGAAACACACAGAACTTATTTATTATCACAGCTCATCTGTTCATGTGTGTGTGGGAATGATTGTCCAATCAGCTGCAGCTCCTCAGGTTGCAGGGCAGATAAGACCTCAGCGTGTCAGTGTACAGGCAGGTGTTTTGAATCTTGGTGACGTGTGGATTGTGTTGTTGAGCTGCCAGCTGTTCTCATGTTAGCCAGATGTGCTCATGCTCATCAGCTACAACAGCTGCTGCTTTGTTGACTCGCTCTGACATTGGTTGACCAAATGTAACAAATGGTTAACATTTACAATACTGTTAATGTTCTGAATGTTACATGTTAGTTTTGTTTATTTGCTTTGTACAGTTGTATGAACACAGTGTTGTGTGTTTATCAGCCACTGTGTCCTGGTTGTGATGTTGAGTCAAAATTCATCAAAATAAAACTACATGAAGACTGTTTGTTTACAAATGAGCTAACGTGTTCTCTATACTTCTCTGTGGCATGGACATAAAAACAAGCACAGGAGTCAACTACAACTCCCAGAGTGCACTTTGCTAACAAACATCCACTCAGCATCACTGAACTTACAGTTAACAAACACTTGTCTGCCTCTGTGTCCGCCTGTGTGCAGGAGGAGCAGAATCGAGGGAAGCCTAACTGGGAACACCTGAACGAGGATCTTCACGTCCTCATCACAGTGGAAGACGCTCAGAACAGAGCCGAGATCAAACTCAAACGAGCTGTGGAGGAGGTCAACAAGCTGCTGGTGCCTGCTGTGAGTCTCTGACCTCTGACCTCTGATATGAGCGTATTAATCAGGTACACAGATATATATAAACAGACCATATATAAACCAGAATCACAGGGACGCTGTGTCTGAGAGTGAAGACAGGACAGTTTCATCTGTGATGACACCAGACAGTGGAACATCATCCTCTGATTTTCTAACTTCATGTTCTTTATTTCTGTGACAGTGCAGCTGTGATCTAATGATCGGTAGTTCGGGTTCTGTTTGCTCATTAACCTGAAACTCTTCACTTCCTCTTTTTACTGTTTGTGAATGAAACTTGTCCACACGGATCAGAACAGGTGACCAGACATTTTAGAGCTGTTTATTATGTTAATGAAGAAAGCTAACGAACCTTCACCTGCTCATGAACAGGTAACGCTCATCTGGCTTTACAACAGGTTTTTTTTAGGAGACTACAAAATAGTTTCTGCCTGAGGCTCATTCTCATTTGTCAGCAGCTGTAAGCTTTATTTTAACTTTTATTTTGAAGGAGGGGAAATATTTTATTACCCACTCCTGTCTGAATGAAGCTGTGGTGTGTGTGCGACTGTGTGTGTGAGCGAGCATGTCTGTCTGTGTGTGTGAGATCGAGCATGTCTGTGTGTGTGTGTGTGAGTGAATGAGACAGGAAGTGCAGTGATTCTGCTGATCCTCCGTTCTCCACTCTCACTTCCTCCATTTCATCCTCGATCTGACCAATGGGAAGCCAGGAAAACTCTGTCACTGGGCGGGAAAAAGAGGAATAGAATCTGATCATCTTGTGTGTGTGTTTGTGTGTGTGAGAGTGTGTGTGTGTGTGTGTGTGTGTGTGTTTGTATGTCTGTGTGTGTGTGTCTGTTTGTTTGTATGTGTGTGTGTGTGTGTGTGTGTGTGTGTGTGTGTGTGTGTGTGTGTGAGAGAGGGTGTGTGTACGTGTGTTTGTGTGTGTGTGTGTGTTTGTATGAGGGTGTGTGTATATGTGTGTGTGTTTGTATGTCTGTGTGTGTGTGTGTGTGTGAGAGGGTGTGTGTGTGTTTGTATGTCTGTGTGTGTGTGTGTGTATGTGTGTGTGTTTGTTTGTATGTGTGTGTGTGTGTGTGTGTGTGTGAGAGGGTGTGTGTACGTGTGTTTGTGTGTGTGTGTGTGTGTGTGTGTTTGTATGTGTGTGTGAGAGGGTGTGTGTATATGTGTGTGTGTTTGTATGTCTGTGTTTGTATGTCTGTGTGTGTGTGTGTGTGTGTGTGTGTGTGTGGGTGTGTGTGTGTGTGTGAGAGGGTAGAAATCATCATTAGACATTCAGACAGGTGTGTCTCACCTGTCTCACCTATCGTACATTTTGTAGTCGTCACATATTTTTAGGCGGAGCTACATCACTGCGTGTTCAGGAATTCTAGGCCGTCACACATTTTATCTACACTGTTGCCCATAAAGTTGGAATAATTTAGTTTTCAGACACATTCCTCTTTTTATTCCTATTCATATACATCAGTAATCACAATGGAAGACATAGATCAATGATGTTTTCAGAAGATATTCACTATCTATCAAGAATAAATCACATTGTCACAATCATTTCATGAGAGGATGTCAAATATATTTTATTCCAACTTTATGGGCGACAGTGTAGATGTAAAGTTTCAGGCAGCTGAACATAATTTGTGGGTTTTACATTTTACCTTCATTGACATTACCTGTGTTTGCAGAGTATGACTCTGTGGTCTTGTGGTGTCAGGAAGCTGAAACCCGGCAGGAGAATGTAAATACACACAGTTGACACACAGAGACTTCCTGTTTCCTGTCCACGCCATTGTTGTTATCTTGCTGATCATCACGTGGGGTCAGTCGGTCGCCAGTCACAACAGCGGTTAATGAAACTTGTCCGTGTGGACAAGTTTCATTCACATAGTTGGTTTAATCACCGCTGACGGACGGAGACCGGTTTGATGTTGAGTTAGTGTTCATGAAGTTTTACGTCTGCGTGAATGTGAAATTAGAAATGAATGAAATGTTAGCAGGTAAGCTAATCTGATAAACTCAGTTACAGCCACAGTAACCTAATGAAGACAACTCTGTCACTGATGAAGTACTCAGATACTTTAACTGAGTAGAAAGTTTGTAGAAAACTGTTGCCTGTGATCGATGATGTGATCTTACTGTTGTAGCTGCTGATTCTCTGATCTGTTTTCAGTGTCTGGACTTTGAACTGAATCTTTACAACTTTTTAATAATTTTTTTTCTTTTGGTCTTTTAGAAACTGATCTTATTTTTTTATGTAAAATTGTAACGTGATGAGTAACTAGTTGTTATGTCCAGTCTAGGAAACAGGCCAGAACTAGTAACTAAAACAGTCAAATAAATGTAGTTGAGTAAAATGTATGAAGTAACCTAAAATGGAAATACTCAAGTACAACTACAACCCAGGACTTGAGTAACTGTACTTAGTTTATCTCCATCACTGACAATGATGCTGTCTAATGTCTGTGAGAGCTTTTACTTATTAAGCACATATATTTATGTTACTGCTACGGTCAGCCTGTAGGGGGGCCTGTTTGCCTGTCCTGGTCTTAGTTTATTCCTGTGATCTGCCTAAGGTTCGGAACCTGTGGATGTTTCTGTGTTTTCATCTGGTTGCTTCCTGGTTCCTCTGTGGTCTCTTTGTCTAGAGTTTTGTCTCCCGGATTATTGACGCTGTAGCCAGTGACTTTTTGTTCTTAAAATTAAATCACCATTCTCAGGTCTTCCTGGTCTGCAATTTACTCACATATGTCTACCCACGACCTTCAGTGCCTCAGCTTCAACGTCACCGCAGATGTTCAGTTTAAATGTGACACTGGATGGAGGCGACACAACAGGACGATTCGTCCACATACGATCTGTATGTGTTGATTTATGGTTTGTGTGTTTCAGGCGGAGGGGGAGGACAGTCTGAAGAAGATGCAGCTGATGGAGTTGGCGATCCTGAATGGGACGTACAGAGATGCTAACATCAAACCCTGTAAGAGACTGTTCTGACCAATCAGAGAGTGTGACCAATCAGAGAGATTGACCAATTAGTCTAACCAGTCAGTCAACTGTCTAACCCCACCCCCCAACCCTCCATATCCCCCATCCCCACCCCCAGCCTCCCTTGCCTTTTCTCTTGCAGCGTCCACTCAGACTCCTCGTGTCCTCTCTGGCCCCACTCCTGTCTTGGCCCCACCCACCACCCTTCGTACACCTGCCCCCACAGGCCCCACCCTCATGCCACTGATTCGTCAGATTCAGACGGTGCTACCCAATGGGACGCCGGCTCTGATGCCAGGGGCGGGGCCTGAGTCTGGTCTGATCTACGCAGCACCGTACGACTACCCCTACGCTCTAGCGGCTCCGGCCTCCATCTTGGAGTACCCCTTGGACTCTGCTGGGGTGTTGGGTAAGCCTGCCCCCCCTTGCTCCTGTGAGTGCTCCCCAACCCCTCATCACCATTCTCACGGCCAGTGGAGCCCCGCACCCACGCTGCTCCTCAGACATGCCTCCTAAGAGAGAGAAAACAAGTGCTCCTCTGCCTCCACACCGCACCTCCTCCACAGAAAACACACTCACAAACAGCCACATACACACACCTCGTTCACTGAAGTCTGCAGTGCAGCAGCGCCCCCTACTGGACCGAGTCATCAGCAGTAAACTGGAGGTCTTCACAGGTGTTCGACCAGATCCAAAACTGACCTGAGGAAAACCTTAGACCAAATCCAGAATGTGTTGAACCTGAACAGAAAATATTACAGTGTCAGTTACAGAGTTAGAAACCCATTGATAGAAATAATGTTAAGTTTAAATAACAGAGACAGAGCATGTTTATTGTTTCTCTGTCGATCAAATTCAAAATCATTCTTTAATATCAAGAAAACCATCAGAATATTCAAAAAGAAAAATATTTGAGTAAAATGTAAAATATGAAGAGAACAGTTTCATCTTTCGACGAAAAAGTCAAAACTTTTCAGGAAACATGAAAAAAAGCTTTGACATAGATTGACGTGATTAAATATGTGACCGAGGTGACCTGTGAAGATCCCTACAGTAAAATGAGGTTACTTTAAAAATTGTAACTCCACAGTGTCCTGATGCTGAAACATGATGGTAAGAGTTTATTTAATTCATGGTTGCTGTCCTCAGTGTCCTAAACTATGAAAACAAAAAAGTAGTTTCAGATTAACAACGATTCAATATGTCAAAAAGTGTAAAATGAAGGTTTTCTTCAGTGTGTTTGTCCACAGGGGGCGCTGCTCTGTTTCTCCATCATGTTTGTAATGTAACATTTACTGTGAACGAGGTGTTCAGGTACGACCATGTTCTCTAAGATGTTTGTACTACTGTCAACATGTCGCACAAACTGATCCTCAGTTTTACTTAACTGATGATACAACTGAAAACTATGCATCATGTGACTGCAGCTTCCTGCACTGAAACATGCAATGCCTGTGAATCTGTAACTGAGACAGTGAACTGAAGCCAACATGCCACCAACACGTCACCAACATGCCTCCAACACGCCACCAACACATCAGCAACAGAGCAGAGTTCTGCTCTAACCAGAAGACCAACACTTGTCAAACTGAACTTAGGACATTAAGTACAATTTTTAAATTGCATTCAAAACCATTTAAGCCTTTGACTGTAAATCAGGTGGCCAACAGAGCTCTGATTGGTTGTAATGATACAGTAGAGTATCAGAGTCACAGTGAAGAATAAAGTTGAAATTTTAAGAAAAAAGTCATAATATTTTTTAAGGAAGGCCTAATTTGAGAAAAAGTCAGTAATAAGCCTAAATATTATAGAAAAGTAATACAATAAAAAATTGTAATATTTCAAGTAATATTATTACACAAAAAATATTTTGAGAAGAAATTCAGACTAGTTTGAGCTCAGTGTGACAGAGTATTAAAATCTTATAATATTTCAACTTGATAATTGAATTATTTTGACATTTTTCTAAAAATATCAGGCTTTTGTAAAACTATGACAGCTTTTTCTGTAGCCATTATCACTTTTTTTCTAAAGATATAAAAACTGTTTTCCTCATAAAATGACCATGTTTTGTAACTATGACGGCTTTTTTCTGGAAGCTTCTACAGCTTTTTTTTCCCCCGAAACATCGCATCATTTTTCTTGTAACTTTATAACTTTCTCCTAACTGTGGCCCTTATCCTCTGCCATAGGAAAAGACTCCAATAACCAATCAAACTGCAGCACCTGAAAGGGCATTGTCCGCATGATGACATCGCAGGCTCACCTGTTGTTTAAATCACCTGAGAGCCTCTCAAATCTCACCTGTAACCAGATTCTGTCTCAGTTTGTGCCTTAATTGTGTTTCTAATGATTTTCTCTCTGTGTAGCTGTGATGATGTGTTGACATTCCTGTGCGTACTTGCATAAACTGTTGTGACGCTGTGGACATTCACCTGTGACGCTGTGGACAGGCGAATCCATGTCCTCCATGATGTTTTGTGGTGTTTGCAATCCAGTGCAGGTGCAGCGGCCGCTAAAGTTCAGAGACATGAGCTGTACGTCTGTCCTTACCGAAGGGCGGCGACCACAGACCAAGGTTGGTCCACCCCCCTCAGACCACACCCCCTCCCACCTGCCTTTCCCACAATTCACTGCTTTGCCTTACCTGGTGTCTGTTCAAAGCGTTTTCACGCCGACAGCCAGCAGTGTGTGGTAGAGTTTAACAGAGCCCACCAGGGTCTGACAGAGTTCTGCTTTGGTCAGAAACCGAGACCAGGTCCACATGAAGCTATCTGATTTATGAAACTGCAGCACTGAGAGGTTCATCCACCAGTAGGCGGATCAGAGCCAAACCCTCACTGCTCAGCACTTTATGTAACCAACACATAAAATCCTGACTGGGAATGACGGGATTTAAAACGAAACCAGTGTATAACAGTAGTTTTATGCATAAAACCCAAAGTGAAACAGAATAAACTCTAATGAAAACATTCACACATCAAACCAACAGAAACATCACGTTTCCATCGTCTGAGCTTCGACTTCTTCTCCTGCTGTGGTTTAAACAGCAGGAGAGGAGGTAAACGAGAAAATCAACAGGCACGAAACACAATGTCCCTTTGTTCCTAGAACGTATATTATACAAGCTGTGTGTATGAATCCCAGTGTCAGGTGACAGAGTGGCATGTAACATACTGGTCTGAACCAGCTTTCTGAAAGGTTCCCTCAGCACCTATAACAGTTAATGAGCTTCTGTGCAGATAAAAAATCATGAGTTTTTCATCAGAAAGTGAATCTTTCCCTGGAAACTCAGACGTCTACAGTCACAGTGTAGGTCACAGCTGATCCACCTGCTGAGCCACTGATTTCTGCACATAACACTCAAACATTTCAACATTTAACAAGTGGCAAATTTTTTTTAACCAGACAAGGTGTGAAAACACCCCACAGGTAACAGAACAGGTGGTTTCTGGGAAAAGCAGTCCAAATGTGTGATGTGGAAAATGCACGTCGCAGCAGTTTGTTAGAAACGTATCTAAAGTGACTTCCTGCGCCATTACTTTGAAGACTTTATGGATCCACCATGATGTTAATGACAAATAATGGACTCTTTAAACAGAAATTATGATTCATATTAAAAACTTTTTAATAAATCCACTTTGTTCTCCCGCTCCTCCTGAATCTGATGCTTCAGTTTCATCTTTGTTTGCAGGACAGGTTTAGCTTAGCTTAGCGTAAAGACCGGAAGCAGAGGGAAGCTGTTAGCCTGTGACATTGAGGGGTAATATAAAATGGCTTTGCACCACCAGAATAACTAGTTATATAAAACAGGTGCACTAAAATTGACCAAACGTTATTTTGCTAATGTTAGCATAGCTTGGGGTATTGTTGGTATTAGCACTCAAACCTCACAGTTTCTGAAAACAGAATATTTATCAACAGACTCTCACTTTTTTGCCTTTTGATGGAGCTATGCTAACAGCTCCCTCCTGCTTTCAGTCTTTGTGCTAAGCTAGGCTAATCCTGTCCTAGACCAGTTATGGACACAGAGAACAGGAGGATTTACCGAATGTTAGAAATAAAAGTTCTCAACCTTTGACGTGATGTTAGCTAACAGTGTGCTTACAAAACAAGTCTTTAAATTTCAGTTTGACTTTTTGTCATAAGTGAACGCAGTTTTATTGAATTGGATTTCCCGCCTGCTGGGTTTCCTTAGAGGCAGAGCAGTGATTGGCCCATAGTTCTGAAGGTTTCTCAGCACAAAAACCTGGAAAAACATTTTTATTTGTCTTTTGTTTCAGACTGAAATTGTCAGAGAAATGAACAAACATCTGTGCTGAAATCGGTCGATGATGAAAACGGTCACGGTTTGATGAGGATTTTTCTGCTGATGATCACAGTTTTACATTAAGCTTTTATCTCCTGTATCTAAAACACTGATTCCAACAATAAATAAGTTTGTACTGGTTCCTGTTCATACTGAGACCTATTGGTCTACATCTGTAGACCAATCAAATCACTGGATGGCAGAAAATGTTCAATAAAGTCCCAGACTGATTGTGAGGCCCATCAGCAGTAATGTTGTTCTCACTCTGAACCGTCCTAAACCATCACAGAAGCTAAAATCCTGTAAAGAAAGAAACAGGAAAAACATGTTTTTATGAGGTTTAGTTACTAAAATGATCAAAGTATAATCTCCATTGATCACAACACAGTAACAGGTAACACTGACAATTTACTGAACAAATAACTGACTAAGTTGCACAGAGTCCTGGTGTGAACCCACCGCAGAGACGTCCAACTAATTCGTCACATCAACAGATTTCTCTTATCTAAACTCAACACCTGGTAAGAACTCGACCCAACAGGATTTAATTATTATCTATCTGTGACGCCGTTGGGTCGGACGCTGTCAGTTTGTGGTGGCTAGCATTCAGGCGTGACCTGTAAACCTGTGTGTTTATTGGTGTCTGGCTGTAATGGCAGCAGACAGGTGGATGACAGGTCTGAGACAAAGTGTTATGTCCTCCTGGTCCTCGTCCTCTCGTTCCTCCTCCACTGTCAAAACAGCAGACAATTTAAAACCTCCAACAAACCTCAAAGACGACGATGTAAAAGGAACAAGTGTTGGAGCAGCTTCAGGTCACTTCATGGACACGAAGATGACAAGTCTGAAAGAATTTGATAAAAAAGGTTCACTTGAGACATTTTTTTGTTTTTCTGTTTTTTATTGTTTTGTTGTTGCCGAGAGACTAGTATTTACTTATGGCTTGTTAAAGTATATACACAAACAGATATAAATATATGTGAAAAGTATAAAGCAGGAATGTATATGAAATATAATATTTGATGTGTTTTGCAGAGAAATACATTAGTCGGCTGTTTCTAGGAAGACGACATAGCAGCTTTAGAGAAATGTTTTTCTATTTCGGAATCAATTTTAGGGCTTTATATAAAACACGGGAGCTTCCTGTTTATATGCAAGTTTCTGTGAATGATAGAGTTTAAACTAAGAGCTGTTAGCATTAGATGATCATAGAGTTGTGTTGCTTTGTGTTGTCACCACGAAGATTTCATGTTTGTTGGAAATTATTCTTTTCCAAAGCCAATAAAAAGTATTGAATAAAAGGAGAAAAAAACTCTTTAAGTTTTAATCATATTCACCTTCATCACCTGCTGAAGCCCAAACATAGCTGCTGTCACTGGCTAACATGTAGGCATTAGCTGGTGCTAAGTGTGGTCTGACTGTTGAGAATGAGATGAAGATCTGCTGCTGACTGTTGCTCATTTTGTTTCATTTCAGCTTTTTCTTCTTCTCTTTGCACAGAGCTCGTTTCTCTCAGTTTCCTCTGCGATTCAGTCCGTTTTTACCAGATCAGATTCAGACACCGGACCCAGTTTCTTCCTGTGAAATGATGAGATCCTGTCCGTATTTAAGATTTAATCAGTGGGTTCTCTTGACAGATTACCAGGGTTTTCCCCACGTTTCTCATTACACAGAAAATCAAAGTTGTATTTCACATGAAATTAAGGATTTCAGGTGAATAACAGATAACATATAAGTTAACATGTAAGTTGTAAATTTGGAAGTTGTATTATGTGTGTGGTCCAAATTTGTTGCAGGTGTGTTGATTTTAAAGTTTTAACTGTTGAATAAAACAACAAACAGACAAAAAAGGATGAACTGTTTAAACTACACTGCACCAGTATATCCAGTAAATGTAATGGTGGACCAAAGAGATGGTCAAAGGTCAACAATAAGAAGGAGAAACACTAAAGATCTGTCTTTAGAGTTAACTTGGTAAAAGTTGGATGTGAGACGTCTCCACAGTAGAGTGGTCTTTGAATTTGAATCATTCTCCTGAACCTGAAACCAGAGGATTGAACCAGACTGAACTCAGACTGGGGCCAGGCTGGGCTTGGTCCTGTCTGGGTCCAGACATGATCCGGTCTCTATGGTCAGTCTGGTCTCTGAAGTGGACCAACAGGATCTTCAGTTGTTCAGTGGTTAAAGGTGAAGAAGTCATCCAGCTGAAACTAACCTCCTCTTTCTTCTTTTGTTTTCTTCTTGCACTGGAGGAGTTGCTTTCCATCTCGTTGTACATGTAAAAAAATATGTATAATGACATTAAAAGGCATTCTATTCTATTCTATTCTTCTTCCTGTTCTGCTTCCTAACATCGACCCAGCCCTGCCCACTAACCTTCTGATCTCTGACCTTGTCCTCACGCAGAGATGACCTTGCTGTCTGCTGGTTGCCCGCCCTTTGCTGCTAACCGTAACCCTAACACCCCCCTTGCTGATCCACCCTCTCCTCCCCTCACCAGTCATGATTCTCCACCTTCCACCATCAGAAAACAGCAGAAAAACATGAGAAAACACTTTTGTTTAACTGTTGGCTAAAGTCAAACAGCTGCAGAGGAAGTGTGTCAGAATACATAACGAAGATGGAGCCCAAACAGGATGGAGGAGCTACAGCCAGGTTCAGGTGCACAAACAGGTAACAGGTACCAGGCAGGTGGGAAAAGCAGGGGTGTGCAGCATGAACAGCATGAACAGCATGGAGGCCAACAATAATGTGCCCAGGGAAAGGTGGAAATGGGCGTGTTTAAATACTGAGGGAACAGGTGAGGAAGCAGGGGACAGGTGTGTGACTGTGTATGGCCAATAAGTCAACTTGACCAGCTGGTGGATGGAGAAGAAGAACATGAACTGGGAAAGTGGCTGTGGGAGTGGGGGGCTGTTGGGGGGCGAGGGGGGCGAGGGGGTAGATCATCATCTGCTCTTCAGTCTTTCTGTTTCAGTTCCTCCATCGTCCAGCTTATCTAAGAACAGGTGAACGGAGGGCAGCTTGATGTTTCTTCTCTTATTCAAAAGATTTCTTCAGTTCTGGGATCTCTGAAATGAAAAAGCCTGTTGGACAACAGGTGAGACATCCAGCTGCCCTCGACTCAGCTCCTCTTAGACTCACAAGTCCAGAGACACAGGTGTAACTGTGTAATTTCAGAAAACTCCACCTACTAATTTAACCAGACTGTTAAAAAAAGCTCATGCAATAACATGATGAAGAGTCTCAAATAAAATACCAATATTAAAACAAAAGCACAGCTGTTCAGGATCTACATGGAAACTGGATAAATAATGAACCCAGATGAAACAATGAATGAAAAAAAACATTTTCTCTTAACTTTTCTCCCACGTCTTGTTTTTTTTTTTTTAAATATCACAACTTTGTCTCATAACACTACAAAACAAGATGTGAAGCCACGTTTACTTCTCTGCTGTTTCCTGAGATCATCAGAGTAAAGTACAGTTGTTTTTATCCTGAGCACTGACGCAGAGATGAAACCTGTTTTTCTACAGTGTGGACTTTGTCTATGTTGGACCTTGCCTTCGCTACAGAAGCCCAGAGTGGTCATAATATGTTCATGTGACTTATCCCAACATCACAAATGAATTATCTCATTAGCTCAAGAACAAATTATTTGATGATATTTAAAGCTGACCATTTAATGCCTGTGTGATTCAGAGAAGAAGCATGTTGATGCTCTGTGGTAAAAATCCATCATTCAATCGTTTCACAAGTGTCTTAAGTCTTAATGAATTCATATAGTTATTAAGCTAAATTCTGTCTCAGCTTGAGAAAATGTGAACTTTTCTTTTAAAACCTGATACAGCAGTTTGGTCGCTCTCAGCTTCCATAGTTCTCAGACCAAAAACAACGCTTAATTTGAAATTCCTAAATGTAGTGTGGTTAAATCAGAAGTGCCTTTTTTCGTTGATCATCTCAATTTGTTGAACCTGCAGTTTCATTAAAACTATTTTGTTTTCATTTTTTCTTTTTTATGTTAGGTTTTGTAAGACGCAGAGTCAACGATTTTAAATAAATGAATCTGCTTGTTTTCATTAGTTTCCCCACAACATTGTCTCCAGATAATTAAATCCTAATTAAAAACAGGATTGTGTTTGGAGCCATTTCCAGTCCTGGTTCAGGTTTTCATGTCTTTACGTCAGACCCCAAGTCCAGGGTCCTGGTCTTTTCCAGAGCCTGTTCCCAATAGTGCGAGCCTGCTCCTGATCTCCGGTCAACAGTTCGTACCAGCACGCTGCCAGACCATCAGTTGGCCATCATCTGAGCTGAGGACGAGCAGCACATCCTCAGGCCGCCTGCCCAATGCTCCAGTTTTCAGACTCAGTCGTCACTGTCTACTTCCTGTTTCCCCTCTGGCTCTGTCTCCAGCTTCCTGTCAGACCTGCCAGTCTTGAGGTGCTGCTTTTTTTTTACTGTTTTCATTTCATCATCAGACCTGCAGGAATCGACCCAGATTTAGTCTCTGTGCAGCACTGGAGGAATTTTTCCCTTTAAGTTTAGGTGAACCTTCCTTACTGCTGGTCAGAGATGGAGTTCAGAGAAAATATATAATAAGGAAGTTTATTCTCATTGTTACTGTAAAACTCCTCAGAGAACCTGCTGACGGCGAAAAAACATTGAATCTCCCCCCTGCATGAAATCACACCCCTCAACTGCTTCTCTGTTTATTTTAATGTTAAATCATAAGTTTTAATGATTGATTCAAACGCATCTTCTCAGTTTTCTTCAGTTGTTCAGAACTCTGAGGTGAGATGTGCAGTTTGAGGACGCCCCCTTCTGGATAAATAACACGAGAGTCTGTGCTGTAAATGGATGGAGGAATGAACAGGTCTGTGTCCCAATCCAATGGAATAACATTCACTGTCTTCTGCCAGTATTTGGCCTTTCAGCTCAGCGACAGACCGACTCCCCCTGAGATTCCTGGTACAAGATGATGGGTAAACGGAGGCACTGTTTAGGATTAGACCCCAACGTGTAGAGATGTGATGTGTTTCCATGAAGTAAGACACATCCCGAACACATCTGGGTCTGAACCTTCTTCCATCAGTTCATGAGATCTCCATCATAAATCTGGCATCATGAACTGGAGAGAACATGAGCAGTGAGTCTGAGGCTATGGTTCTTCACTCTTCCCACATCTGCTTGACAGGATCACACAGAAGCTGTGAACATTGATGAGTCTGAAGTGAGTGGGAAAAAGAGTCGAATGAGCTAACTCTAACTGGGCATGTTGTTGACACATGATACTTCTATTTCTATTTCCTTGTAGATTTGCACATATATTTTCTTGAGCTACTATCACCCAACAATTTCTCCTGTGGATCAATAAAGTTTATCTCAGTCTAAGTCTAATACTTAACTCTGCCTATAAAAAAGAAGACAAAAAACAGGAGCTTAGCTGCTTGGAAGGAGACAGCATTCCAATAAACTGGGGTGAGAAGGACTGCCTATTATTCGAACCGTGCATTCCTCTAGCTCTCACTAGTGATGACTTTATGAGTTTCTTTAACAACAAAATAGTCGATATTAGAGATAGAATCCATCTCATCCTGCCTACAACTGTTAATGATGTAGGTGTGTCAAGAACAGCAGCTCTAGAAACATCTGCCAGTCCTGA
>JBBMJY010000003.1:9655-45201 GCA_037833715.1 Toxotes lorentzi | reverse complement strand
AAAAAAAGACCGAACAGGGAGTATATAAGTGGGAGCGCAGGGGAGCGTTCTCTCACTTCTGCTCTGACCAGCAAAGGGACAGCATCTCTGCAGGCCACAGCAGACACTTTTTTTGTGTGTGCCTTTACCTGAGGAAGACCCAGTTGGGTCGAAACGTTGTAATCTTTTGGCACACGTTTTTGTTTATTGTTTATTTTTTAGATCTCATATTCCTAATTTGGTTTTAATTTTTTAAAAAAAAGAAACAGTTTTGTATCTTTTGTTTTAATTTAATTTGATTGAGGTTTCTTTCCCATTTTTGGGAAAGCCCTTTTATTTCATATTATAATCATTTCATTTTTGGTTTAAAAGACCTATTTCTTCCTTTTTTTTGGAAGACACTTTTTGTTTGTCTTTTTATAAAACAAAAAAATAACAAAAAAATATAAAACAACAAAAACAAAAAAATATATATACAGAAACTACGTCATGGATGAGGGGTGGAGGGTGGTACGCTATGGCCGGAGAGCCCAGCGTACTCGCCAGCACCAACCCCAAAGGGACCAGTGGAACAGAGGAGCCGTTGGGTGGACGGGCAGTGCACCCCCCTTCTCCTTCGGGAGAAGGAATCAAGAAGAACATAATCCTAAATTAGATAGACGTAAATGAAGGAAGGGTTTTGGTAAGGGAAAGCAGAAGGAAGGGTTAATTGGAAAAACTAAAAAGAATATAAGAAGGGATTTAAACCTAAATTAGACAGAAAAAACATAGGGGAGGAGCGAAAGGGCATAAAAGCAAAGTCAGCAAGAATTGGCAGAACGAATTTGGACAGCGAACAAGAAGGTGCTAGGGCCTGAAGAAGGCCAAATCGACCGAAACGTTGCCCCAATAGCACCTTAAAAATTAAGCTAAATTTAAAGCAAGCATAAAGCAAAGTATTAAACAAAGACTAAGTAAAGGAATAAAAGGCAAGTGAAGCCATGCACTTAAGCCAGGAAGGGACAAACAGAAGCCAAATAAAAAGAAAGCTAAGCAAAGCAAAGTAAGCTAAGTAAACAGATAAACGGCAAGAAAGCCACAAAGAAACCTAAATACAGGAAAGCTACTACGAAAACTAAACTAAGACTATGCTAACTATGGCAAATTTTTGGAAAAGCTGACTAAGCTAACTAAAGTAAAATCTAAGCTAAACTAAGCAACCTTAAGCTAAATGTGGCTAATTTTTGGATAAAGGGACTACTCCAGGGCGCAAGCATGGACCAGAGTAAAAGGAGCGTGCAACTTCCTGTTCTCCATGATCATGGAGGACAGGCTCCCTTACCACCACCTAACCCCCTAACCCTAACCCAACCCTACTGAGGAAAGGACCGTGCTTGGTTGGGGGTCAGGTTCTGACCCACATCCCTAACCCTCTAACCCTAACCCCCTAACCCCCTAACCCCCTAACCCTCAATCCACAAAAAATTAATTAACAAAGCAGATATTTACCTGATCTAGATGGGAATCTTTGACTGCTTGTCCTTAACCCAAAAAAGTACATGAACAACTTACCTTATTAGAAGTGAATCCTCAACTACTGGTCTAGAAAAACGGAAAAAAGGAATTTGTTGATTATAGTCTCGAAAAAGAAAATGACAATATCAAACCTGATCGGACTCTGAAAACACTGCATTGCCTTTGGCTCCCCATTAACTGTCCAGTCATTGGATGAGGCAGGGGGAGTCACTGAGATAGCCTTAATCTCCTAACCAATCTCCCTTCTCCTTCAGAAAGAGGAATCAGTTCCCCTATCCTAACCCTAGCTCTCTAGTAGTAATGTGAGCAAATTCACTTCCAGATCTCAAAACAAGCAACATCAAACTAGTAATGACAATTTCATCACCACTTACATTCACATTCGTAACTGTACCCTAAAATAAACTCAAACGTCACACTCAGCACCTCACTATTAGCTCGTTACTTCATCATTATCTGACCAGAGTTTTTGTGCCGTCAGTAAAATCAGCTGGCCTTCTACATGAAATCAAGACATGACTCAGCTGAAATCCAGATGCACTTGGGAGAGTTCAAAGGTTATACAAACAACACAGCAATGTTGTTTGTATAAGTTCAGCTCAGTTTGCCTTCAGATCAATTATCTGTGTGTTGACCTTTGTGTCTGTGTGTGTTTTCACAGAAGATAAAAGTCCAGCATCATTTAGCTTGTTCAGTCGCACTGACAGAAAACCAGAAACATGAAGCTTTACCTTCTGCTGCTACTTCTGCTGCCACTCTGCTCAGGTACACTCACACGCCACTCTTTAATCTGAAGGTACAGCAACAGTAGTTAATGATGGCTCGTGGAATCACTGGCTTTGCAACAATTTCTTATGTGTCACTGAAAATATGTTTGTTGAACTATGCTGCCACATGTATGACCACGGCTTCACAGCTGGATCACGTCTGAGCGTTTACACACAGGTATGAGTGACAGTTAAACTTCTTACAGAGGATCTTAGGTTTGTTTAAGAAGGACTATCCACTTAGTATTAACACTGAGAACAGTTGCATTTTATCCTAACAACACTCTCAGAAACATATTACACACTCGGTCAGGTGCATCTCAGCTGATCTATGGCATGTGTTAGAAAGCAGGATCTGTAGTTAGCCTGATAACTTCAAGTTTAACTCTCTATCTCACCTGGTTGAATCTCACCTCTGGATGAACCGCTTCTTCTCACATCATATTCAGTACTTTATTCATGTTGCCTGTAATTAACACTCAGCCTCTGTCACATGAACGAGCTCAGAGCAGATAAACCCAGAATGAACTGAACCAGGTGAAAACTTCCTTCATGATCCAGGACAAAAAATATTAGGTGAAGAAAAGACAAAAATATATCTCAGGTCTGTTGAATTTGCTTTCTAACACAAGCACTGATATGATCGGGCCACGTGTTTATTTGTCTTGCAGCGCAACAGTTTCACATTGAGTGTTATGGTCATGACTACCTGATGCTCAACAACCAGCCGCTGAAGTGCAATGGCAAATTCCAACAGGCCTGCTACACCAGAGGTGAGTCCTGTACCTGCTCACATAGGCTTCAGTCCTCTGAAGGACAAGCCGGTGCAGGTGTGCGGGTATGTCCTTCGGGTATGTCTTTATCTTTGTTTTACGTTCACTCACCAAACCAAATTCAAGGCTATTGAACAAGTATTAACTTAATGTAAACAGGAATTGTTTTACGAAAAGTCCGCAGGTGACGCAGGTTTAAACTATATGCTCAAATATGCTCAGATGATGCATTTCCTGTTAGCAGATAACGGAGATAAAGGCTGCACTACGCTGGATAACTGCTCTCGAATTGGTTGGACCTGCTGCCACAGCAATTTCTGCAATGCCTGACCAATCACTGCCCAGGAGACACTGACATCATCACACCGCACAATGTAAAATAAAGTTGTAAGCTGCTGGATATTTCCCAGAATGCAGTTTGGTGTTTGTCCGAGCTCAGTGTGTTAACATGAATATTTACAGTTCTTGGAATCACAGAGCGTTGTCTGTGGCCTTTAATAAACTCAGTTCCTGCCTGACCTGAGATTTTCCTGATTCAACACCAAAATGTCCAGAAACTGCTCTGAACATGAACCTTTATCCCAGTTATGTCTGACTCCATCGTGGAACATGGTATCATGTTTGTGTGAAACAGAACTCACCTGGTTACTCATTACCTGAGTAAACAGGCTGCAGATAAATCAGATGACAGTGACTGGCTGACAGGTCACCGACCTGTGATGGTGAATGAGTAATAAAATTTACATTAGAGTGAGGAACAAACTTGGTTTCATCAACAGATCTGCTTTTTGTGTTTACTACAGAACGGTCTGAAGATTACTGTGGGTTTCTGTGACTAACAGGTGTCAGACTGAGACCATCTGCTCAGAATCTATTGTATTGTTGTATCCCAGTAGAGCAGCACAAACCTTCACCTCAGGTGTTGCAGAGTTCAGGTTTGTTGTTGAGCGGATGAAAGCTTCATTAACATGGATTAGAAAGTTTAAATGCAGCTTTAAATCGGCTCAACTCCCCGTCAGAGCAGGTGGACTCAACTCTGGACTTAAAAGCAAAGACGGATAACTGGTGACTTGTAAAGCAAACCCATGGTCCACCTGGACCATCACTGTTGCTACAGCAACAAGAGCAGGAGAAAATGAAAATGCAGTCTTCATCAGTTTTCTAAATATTTATTTGCATTTTTTTTTGTTGAAATCTTCAGTACAGTCTGTCGTCTGACAGGAATGCATGAGAGAAGACATGATTGGCTCAAAACAGTCACATGAACATCGTCGTCATTATCATCATGAATATCAATGTCGTTATTGAATGCTGAAAAATAAACACTTTAATCCAGAAACTCCCAAAACCCCACCCCTAATCCCACCCAAACACCAAAGACCCTCCCCCTCCCCACAATCCCGCCCCGGCATCCTATGATCAGTCCATAAGCATCTGTCCCCATCCCTACCTGAACGTCCAGGTGAATCCCTGAACTCTGTACAAGCCCTTCAGAGAGACAAGTTTATAAAAGATGAAGATAAACCGACAAGTATTAAAAAGGCAAAAACATGAACAACCCAACCTCAAACCCTCCCAATGCCCCCTCCACCCCCCACCCCCAACCTGATAGTCCCACCCACCAGAGTGACATCATCATCCCAACATTCAGAAAACCTTTGAACAGAAATGGTCCAGAAGAGACAAAAGCATTCATCATCATCAGTCATTCAGTGAGTCACAGAAAACCAGCCAATCCCAAGAGAGGAGCTTGTGTGTCCTGTGAACTCCTTGGCTGAGAGATGAGTGTGTTGGATGTAGTTTTACAGTGTAGATGAGGAGCTGCTGCTCCCTGGTGGTGAACAGAAATATACACACAGACATCTGCAGTATATACAAACACAGATCCTCTGACAGAGAGAGATGTCTCACTCTGATCCACTTCTGTCGATTATGTGTCTGATTATTAAAAACAAAACATGCCAGTCACAGCTTTTACTCTGGAGGTTCCACGTTTCCACTTTCTACTTAACTCCTGTTTACTTCCTGTTTACATCACCTCAATCTCCCAACTCTCTAGACCGATTCTCACCTGCCTCAGATCTCTCAAAGATTTAAAATCTGAACCAAACTGAGACTAAAGAATATGAACCTCTGATTGGCTGATTAATGAAGTGTCTTTCATTGTGAAGGGCTTTTCTTGTGAAACATAGCTCATTTCATATGATTCTTTTGATCAATAATTGTTAGGAATCAAAAATCAGCATTTGTTTAAGGTATTTCTCATTATAACACCAATAAAAAACATGATTAGAGGCAGATTCTGTCTGCAAAGAATAAAAAAAGCAAGTTTCTAAAGACATTTAAGACTCTAACCCGAATACTTCCTGCTCACCTGTTCTGCTAGTGGAAAAAAATTTACCTGAGACACACCTGTCTCGTCTGTCTCATCTGTACTATAGTTTTCATCCCACAAGACTTTGTTTTGTAAAACTGAAGCATTTTGACTCAAAAACAGAAATTCTCACTTTTGTGGGTCATCTTCACCTTCAACAGGTGCTCTCACCAGGTGCTGCCCCTCTCTGACAGACAGGCAGAAAACACACCAGGACCAACATGAGATTTTTAACAACTAAACTAAGGATGAGAGTCTCCAGGTGTGTGTCAGGTAAAGTCTCCTCTTCCAATCTCCTCTCAGGTAAATCAGACTCTCCAGGTGTTTAAAACTGTGACATCACATGTTTGTGAAACTGAAGGAAAAGTTATTTTGACACAGCTGATTGTTGGGATAGGTTTGGGTTTGAGTCCCAACACACACACACACACACACACACACACACACACACACACACACACACACACACACACACACACACACACACACATTTGTACTTCTATACTTGTGAGGACCCTCACTGGTAAACTGCAGTCCCCGCCCCCTCAACACTAACAACATGACCACTGACAGTTATGGACCCTGACAGTTATAGACCTGATTCCACTTAATCTCCAAACTGTGGCATTAACATCTGCTGAATCAGCTGATCACAGCTGAAGCTGATTCAGCAGCTGTGATCAGCTCCTGTTTGCAGTGAACCCATGGATGAAAAAACACCTCTCACTGGATCGCTGTGACACTGAAGGAAACTTAAAAACAGCAGGAAGTCTAAGTGACTTTCTGGAGGTTTATTTTGAAGGGACATCAGAGATGATGATATCCTGTGTGAACCCTCAAACACACATCTGAAGTCCTGATACAAAATGTCCTCACAAAGATAGCTGTACCACAACACACACACACAGGGACTCTATGAGGGGGGAGTCAGGGGGGGCAGCCCCTCATCACTGGGCGTAGCCGTGTCGTCGCTTGGCTCCAGGCTGTCCTTCAGACTCACTGTGCTGTCGGAGGGGGGCGGAGTCGACTCAGAGTGAGGCGGTGTTAACTCTGATGTGGGTGGGGCTAGTTCGATGGGGGACGGAGTTTCTGGGGAGGGTTCTTGGGTCCCGTTGGCTGTTGGAGGAAGGTCGGGTTCCTGTACAGTGATGGCTGCAGTGGGAAGGGGTGGGGTGAAGGCGGGGTCCGCGCGACGGGGGGAGGGGTTAGACAGGATGCCGTCAGTGAGAGAGAGCGAAGATTTCTCCACTAAACGCCACTGCATGATGCTGGTGTCCTTCCCCCCCGTCGAGATCAGGTGACTGTCGTTATACAGGAAGCTGACATTGGTCACATGACTGCTGTGGGCGCTGTACTTATGGCTGGGAGCCTGCCGACATACAGAGTACTGATTATTGACAAATGAGGCTCACTTTGTTGCAGCAATTTGTTTGTTTTTGTTTTACTGCAGGTCTGGAAACCAGGAGCTCACAGGTACAGTGGGCTCCACAGGTACAGTGGGCTCCACAGGTACAGTGGGCTCCACAGGTACAGTGGGCTCCACAGGTACAGTGGGCTCCTGGCCCCTTACAAGAACACAACTTGGTTTCAGGATAAGGATTACAATCTGGATCAGGTTTCAGGGGTTAGGGAATGAACTGTGTCAATAACGGTCCCAATGTATATAATAAAGCCAGGATGTGAGTGTTTGTACGTGTGTTTGTGATTGTGTTTGTGTGTCTCACCTTGGGGGTGGAGCATGGGTAGGTAAACAAGTGAACTTTACAGAAGTCGTCGGCCAGAGCAATCACCTTCCTGTTGTGTGATCTGATCAGAGCGTTGATGTCGGTGCCATCTGAACCCTCCGGCCACACACCTAAGACACAACACAGACACACACATGTTCACCAGGTGGCTCAGTCATTCGGCGTTAGGGTCTGAATGAATCACAACACAAAAATATCAGTGTTTGCAAAAACACTTAACACATACACTCAATCAGTAACACACATATACACTCAGGTGTACTGACCGAACACGTGGTATCCCAGTACACAGGTATACGTCGCCCAGTCGATGTCTTTACACTCTGATCGATTCCTAATCAGTTTACAACCGTTTGGAACGTCCCCTGAAAATAAACACAGTGCTATAACTACACAGTACTACAACACTATAATACACAGTACTAGTACACTTGTATGGTACTAGTACTTTGTTAGTGAATCATCAGACTACTATCGTTGTAGAATTAATGGTGTACTACAGAAGCAGTCGTAGCAGAGTACTCACAGTAGAGGATCTCATAGTCTCCAGAATTGGACATGATGAAGTTGTTGTCAGGTGACCAGTCCAGGTGTGTGATGTAGCTGGAATGTCCCTGTGAAGCAGTGAATGCACCTGAATATCATCATCATTTTCAAACATGGCACCAAAACACTGCTTTGAACCTGCTGCTAAATTACTCTCACCTCACCTGAGCTGCTCAGGTACAGGTATGTTACTATATGAGGTGAGCAGCAGGTGTGTTGTTCTCTCTGACTCTCTCATATCATCAGTCCTGACGTGTGTTTTCCTCCATTCAGTGGTTCTGTGTCTCAGATGAACTGAAGTGTAGGACATTAACTGTTCCACTGCAGAGCTGAGGGAGGAAAACTGGAACTGACAGAACCACAACTCTGGAGACCGGTGTTCTTTGTGCTCAGTAAGGAAAAGTAAAAGAGGACAAGAAAAACGAGTCCCATCGACAAACTCCTCCACAGGGCCTCGATGAACAGAATGAAGTCTCACCTGTGTACCTGTTATTTAACCCTAACCCTAACCCAGACTGTGGCCTTCACAGTCACCTGACCTCAACCCATTTGAACACCAATAGCAGATTTTGTACCAACGTGTTAGACAGCGCGCTGCACCATCATCATCAAACCACCAGGGGAGGAAGGATTTGGGAGACTGCTGTTCATCCCTCTAGAGTCCAGAGACTTAGAGATCCAGTGCCAAGCAGCACTGAAGCTGTTCTGGAAGCTTAAGGGGCCCCACTGCTTTGTCACCTGTGGGTCTGCGACCAGACTACGACCAACACACTTGTTCCAAGACTGTGCTTTGTAAGAAAAGGTTTTATTCCAGCTGCTTTAAAGGACCAAGGCACAGAGACTGATGATACATATTGATCAGATCCAGTGAAGAAGAGCTGACTCAGGGTCAAGATTCCTGGAGCAGCCTAGTTGGGATCAGGTCTCAGAGACAGGTTGATGGTTCAGATGAAGAAATCATTCAAGTCGGTTGGTGAAGGTTTCACAGCTGATTTTCAGCTTCCTGTGTCTGAGGATCGAACAGCTCAGCTGCTGACGTTAAATGGATGAGTCCTCAAGCAGGACTGAACCCGGAATTCTCCCCAGCACCTTGAACGGCAGCTCCATCACCATCAGTGTGTGTGTGTGTGACTACGCATTTGCAGTGAGTCTGTGAGTCCTCTCACTGATGGAGGACTGACAGAGTCTCAGCACCACAGAGACATAAAAGTCACATGTGTAACTGTGGTTTTCTTTGGGCAGACTCCCTCCACATACAGGCTCCTCCCACAGTAAACAATCAAAGATAATCACAGTTTGTACCTGTCAGTACCTGTCCACAACAGGTGAAGTGCAGTAGTGAGGATCAGCAGCACACCTTGTACCATGTCTCAGGAAATAAAATCTGAAAATAAATCAACTTAAAAACTACAAGCTCAGCAGAGTCCAGTCTTACTGTGCACTTCCCGTAGCGGCTGTACTTTCGTCCTCGCTCTGAGACGGTGTAGAGGTAAATGAAGTTATCGTGGGATCCAACAGCCAGAAGACTTCCATCTGTACAGAAAGAGAGAGAGGGACATGCTGGGATGTGTAGTAAAGTTGTCATGGAAACAGCATGACTGAAGTATACTCCACCCACCTTCAGAGAAACGCATCACTGACAGCTGCTCGTTCCCGTCGGTGTGGATCGCCACCAGGTCTGTGGTCTCTGCATCCAGAACGTACCACCTGAGACACGGAGACCACGAGGAGACCAGGGAGACCAGTTAGACCATGATGAGCCTGAAGATCTACTAACTATTTATGATCTACAGATGCGTGTACAGGGGGAACGGGGGTATGGACGTATAGATGATCTGAACTGACTTTCCAGAGTGTGTTCCTATGGCGACCACGGCTCCGCTGGGATGGAAGTCTGCACAGTGTCCATGTTCCTGACAGAGAGACGGAGAGGTCAACTGTCAATAATTAATCAATCAACTGTTTGTCAGCTGCAAATTCATTCACACACACACACACACACAAACACAGACACACACACACACACACACCTCCAGAGTGCGGCTCCACTGCAGACTGTGATCCACTGAGTTCCAGAGGCAGACCAGCCGATCCTGAGCACAGGTGAGAAACATGTCTCTGGACGGGTGAGACGCCAAACCCCAGAGCTCATCCGTGTGACCCTGAACACATCAAACCATAATGTTACAGAGACCCTGAACACATCTGAGGATAGATATACTGAACACATGGTTGTCGTTTGTGTAACAATAGGAGGGGGTGTCACGAGGTGACACGTCCTAAAACTACAAGGCATTTTATAGCATAAGTCCGAGAGCTGTGAGTATTATCGAGAGAAACTCAGCTGTTTCACATAAATGTGTTGGGACGTGAATATTTGGTATGTGTTCTGTGTGAATATGTCCTGCTAGACTCTACGCAGCGGGTTAGGGACTCTGGGTGTCTGCTGTTTAACAGGAGGTTGTCTGTATGGACACAGACAAGGGAAGTTGATCAGCAGGAAGTTGGTTGTTACACCTCAAACTTTTGTAGGAAAAGGTTTTTCCAGATCTCTGCTCAGCGTCTCTGACAGCGGAGTCAACTGTTATCAAGGTGGAATGAGAGCAGCTGAGAAGCAGGACTGTGTTTTCCAGCAGCCTTTTCAGCCTGCCAGCTGGTTTCGAGGACATCAACAACATCAGAAAACCTGCTGCTCATCTGCAGCTGTGAAGCAGCACCCGTCTAAATCTAGGTTCAGAACCAGGGAACAGTGGTCAACAGACATCAGGCCACCACACTGTTACAGAGCAGGTGGGACTGTCTGTATCAGCTCCACGGATCGTGGACTAGTTAAAGTTCAAAGACGTGGATCTCAGCCCACTTCCTGTGGCGTGACCACACTCACTGCTGGAGATGAGTAAGGGAACTTCTCTGATGTCAGTGCATTTAAACATGGAAGAAATGGTGGAACTGGCAGGAGGATGTGACACAGAAACACACACAGTTAAGTCACACCTGTCCCCACCTGCACGGACTCGTCTGACGTGTGATCTCACCTGGACCTCCACCAGGAAGCCATCATTGAAGGTTCCTCTCAAGATGAAGTTACGAGATGTCCCGACCAGAAACTCCTCCGCCTTCCCCTCAGACACCGCCCGAATGGCTCCATACTGATCTGGGACCTGCACACACAGCCACAGTTACTCACCATTTTATTTTTCCTTCTATTGGAAGATACTCATGCTCAGTTTTGCAATTACAGCTCCCATGATGCCTTGAGAGATGGAAGTACAATGCTGCAGTGTGTACAGTGAGTGACTCTATGGACGACAGCTTGAGCCCGGTTTTTTATCTTGTATCTGTTCACATTCACACGTGTTTCAGGTGTGACTCAGTGACGACTGAGGAGAGTCTGACGATAAAATGGCAGACGATAAAACCAGAACATGACCTGGTGTGTGTGTGTGTGTGTGTGTGTGTGTGACCTCAATGTCTCGGTCAGCTCTCAGTTCGTGGTCCCACAGGATGATTTTTCTGTCTTTTCCTCCTCCGGTCAGCAGAGTGCCGCTCCTCATCTCACACATACAGAAAACACTGCCCTCATGACCTTTGACCTGCCGGCTAATCTGAAACGCTGCACACACACACACAAACACACACGGGTGAGTCACACCTGTACTCTCCTGAACTAAGACGTTTATCAAACTGGAGACAAGAAAAAAGAAGAAAGAAACAAAAACAGAAGCTGAAAAGAGGAAAGAAAAACCGCATGTGAAGGAAACAAAGCATCTGATCAAAGAACAAGTTCAGTTTTTTTTTCAGTTCAGAACTTCAGCAGAAAAACATTTAATTCTTGGCACCACTTCTCTTTAAACAAGTTTAACAGCCTGACACTAAAACCATTACTGTAACTGGGCCAACACACACACACCTCCCCCAGTGTTTTCTTAGCAATGTTCAAACTGAACCAGGATCTGTTTCACCAAAGTGATTTGGCTGGATGAGCTGCTGACTGCTGCACTGAAGAGTTCACGGGAACCTGACCGGTCTTCTAACTAGTTCTAACTGGTTTAAACTGGTCCCTCCTCACCTCTAGGTCCCTTTCCAGTCGGTGTCTCAGCAGAGCTCCTGGTCCAGACCAGCAGAACTCCTCCAGAGTCTCCAGTCAGGATATCTCCAGTACTCAGGAAGGCCAGACACTGGACAAACTTCGGCTTCTCATATTTCTGAAAACGCAACAAGAAAGTAAGTCAGAGTTAGACCAGGAATACAGAGGCAGACCACTACCAAAGACCAGGACTGCTGAGAAAAGCCAGGACTGTTTTATGTTGAAGCTGATGCATTTAAACACATGTTGAAGCTTTGGGACAGCTCTGACAGAAAGTGAATAATAAAGTTGTGTTTCTAATGTACTGTTTCTGTAGCAGCCAGCAGGGGGCAGCACATCACACAGAAACACCCTCTGTCACTTCTCCTTTGACTTCCTGTTTGAACAAATCTGCTGGTGGATTTTTCTTTAAACAGTTTGACTCACTTCACTGTGTTAAAACTGAACCAAAACCTGCTGAGCTCTTTAACGTGGAACGCTCCAATGTTCCAGACAGAACCTCAATTTCTTCATTAATCAATTCAGTACTTTGTTCTAAAACTTTAACATTATCTCTGATTTCACTTTGATAAACTGTGATCTAATTCCAGTTCAGAACTTCAGCAGAAAAACATTTAATTCTTGGCACCACTCTTCTTTAAACCAGTTTAACAGCCTGACACTTAAACCATTACTGTAACTGGGCCAACACACACACACACACCTCCCCCGGTGTTTTCTTAGCAATGTTCAAACTGAACCAGGATCTGTTTATAATTACACTGTGTTTCTAATCTGTTTCTGTTTCTTCTCTGTCTTCTTGAATCTGATATAAAATCAGCGCAGTCTGTCTGATCTCTAACAACAAAGGCAAATATCAAACTTTCAGTCTGGTGCTTTTGATTTTGATTTGAAGTTGTGCATTAAAATGTTTAAAGGATGAAAACTTGTCATGAACTGAATTTAGCTTTGAATTATTTTCAGCTGCAGTAGAAACATGTTTCACTCTGCAGCCTAGAACTTTGGTTTTTATTAAATTTATTCTGCTATGTTTTCTGTGACAAGCTTTTAATCTGAAGGTTTGTTCCTTTGTGTTCAGGGTGGAGCTTCCTTTTCGTCTGCAGATCAAATTCCTCGCATTCACTTTTTTCCAAGCATCTGCTCCACCAAACCTTATTTATGGTTTTAGCGATTTAATCCTTCAGGTCATTCCATTTCCAGATGATTATTTAACACACATAAGCTTCATTTCATTTCTGTGAAAATCAACCTCCTGGCGATTTTTAACTGTAGTTTTGTCAGTTTGATTTTTATCCTGTTACTGCAAAAGATTTGCTAAAATCTTCACTGAGTTGTTCTCCAGTGAAAACCAATGACATAAAACAAGGACAAAGTTATCTGATCCAGCTGTTGAAAAAATAAAAATTATTATTATTATTCCCCCGTTTTTGAAGCATGGGTTTACTGTTATTAAGATTATTATTTATCTTTGAGTTTTACTGTATTAACATTAAATATCAACCACAAAAAAGATAAAGAGATACGCCATAAAACAAAAAAATAAATACAAATTTAAATTAAATTAAATTAAAATTTTCTCACCCCAAATATTCCTTGTTTACGAGCCAGCGAGGTCCCGGTCCAGGTCCAGAAGAAGATGTGGGACTTCCCGCAGGTGACGATTGTGTTCGGGTCGGTGGGGTGGAACTCCACAGCCAGGACCACCTCGTTAGTGGTCTGTAAGAACACCACAGACCGCTTAGAACCAGTTAGAACCAGCTGAAACCAGTAAGAGCCAATAAGAACCAGTGCTGGCTCAGGTATGGAAAGGTTTCCTGTGAAACTGGTTCCACCATTCATTCAAATAAATCTCTGTCATACTGATAAATTAGAAAGATATTTTCAAAGGATAAAACTTCAGGTCTGTTTTTAGAATGACATTTAGCAGTAACACGGAGAAAAGTGAAGAGTAATTTGAATGAGTTTATATCCGCTCCAAAAAATCCTTCCTCCTGGAACAATCCTGAGGCAACTCCACAAAAGTCATCAAGAAGCTGGTCCACACAGACAGACACAGGTACAGAATGAACAGAAACAAATTTATTTCCAGGACTTGTGTGACTCAGAAGTTTATCCCAAACCTTTCATTTGCCTCTGTTTGGAAATTCGATCAAATTCAGAAACGAACACTAACATTTCAATAATCCTACAGAAATCAGACTCTTGAGACACACGGCTGCAGCCTGGAATATTTTGTCGAACCAAGATTTAAAGAGAAATAATATTGAAGACTGAGGAAAATGCATTTAATTCAATATTAAATAATGTACAGAACCGAACAGAGACTACAGATTAACTGATCCAAACATTTTGAGACTGTGGAAAAATCCTTAAGATCTGGTTTAATGTAGAACATCAGTGATCAGAGACACTGGGGATGAAATTTAATTTCAGTACATCAGTTTGTATTTTTCCAAATATGCTGCAGAACAAACTGAGCTGTCCTCAGAGCTGCTTCAAAGAAACTAACACTCAAACACTGGAAAGGGTTTGAGTTCATCCTCCTACAGCACAGGTCTTCAACCTGTTCCTCAAAGGGCCGTGTGGCTGCAGGTTTTTGTTCCAACCAATCAGCAGACTCGACTCATTTAATCAACTGATCTCAGTCTTCAGACAGTTGATTGATCAAACTGTGTGCTCTCAATTGGTTGGAACAAAAACCTGCAGCCACACGGCCCTTTGAGGAACAGGTTGAGGACCTCTGTCCTACAGCATCACACTGAACACAGTTATTGTCTGAACATGGAAAAGAACAGATCAAACCATGTGGAGAGAAATTTTAGCATTGAAAAAATAAAAAAGTGGCTTTTATTTTGGAATCTGGTTTGAGATTTTTGATTTTTGGTTAACACTAACTTTTAACGCCACCTGGGATAAAACAGGTGAGTGGTCTGAACCTAAAGGATCTCACTGTGGCTGAAGGATGAAATATGGAGTGTTTTGTTATTATCGTATGATGCAGTCTGTTTATATTTCATGTATGAAGATACTGAAGCTGAGCTGCTGTGTTTTATGTGTGGAGTAAATGTGTGTTGTACATTTTGATTGTGGGTCTGTTTTTTCGTCAGTGTGGGAGGTGCACGCCGTCTGTGTTCTGTCTAACACATTGATGTGAAACTTGTTAAGAAAAATACGTTTTACAGTGAATTTGAACGACACCGTAAAACATACAGAAAAAATTAGTTTACGTTAAAAAAATCTGTTTAATCTGTTTTGTTTTTTTTTAACAAGAAAATGTTTTCACCTTGATCTCAGCGATCTTTGATTTTTTCTGCCAATCCCAGACAGTCAGCATGTGGTCGTTACAGTCATCAATCACACTGAGGTGCTGACCCGAGTCCTGACAGACAGACAAGCAGAGAGACAGGGAGGGAGACAGCGAGAGAGTAAAAACAGACATGTTCTGCATTTGATGAATAATTTTTTCTTTGAAAACATTTAAAGACTGAAAATAAATCAGTGAATGAACAGAACTGCAGTGATCTCAACACCGTGGTTCACACAGACTACAGTTCCCACGATGCAGCTGGGGATACTCACAGCTTTGGAGAAAGCCAGAGACCCGACACCTCGCTCGAACGTTCCCAGACCAACCACCTGCAGCGTGGACAGACTGACGCTGTCCCAGATACGGACGTGAGGCTGCAGCGCCTGATCACAGGGACACAGGTCAGTTATCAGTGTTTCATTTACAGAAGCAGAACGATCATCACTGACAAACACAGCAGACTGACACACCCTTACTGTCATCATCACCTTTATCATTAGTCGTAGTTATTGTATTATCATTACTAACAAACATCAGACGAACACGTTACTCATTCTAGTAGTTATGTCATTATTTTTCTTCACTTGTCTTTGACATCGTTTGTTTTTACTCTCTGAAGAGAAACGTTAAAGACATCTACATCTCCATCATCATCATCACCGCTCATTTGTTTGGATGTTGACATGTTTAGGTGAAATTCACTGCCTGCTTCAGATGTCCACATCTGGTTCACTTCAGTCAGAAAGATAAACTGTGTGTCCTCACCCGTCCGTCTTTGTCCACCCCTGCAATCTGTCCTGTAGCAATCCGGATCTTATCAGGATGGATGGCCAGACTGACAGAGACACAAAGAGATGATGTCACTCACCTGTCACCACAGGCCAATGGGAGAGCAGCAGGTAATTGATGTGTGAGTGTTTTCTCACCACTTGACACAGTCGGTGTGTCCGAGGTAATGTCTCTGAGTTCGTTCTTCGTAGTTAAACAAAACCACGACAGAGGCAATGAAGTAAACAATCTCTCCAGTAGGAAGGAGGTAGACGTTTGCTCTGCAGTCTCTGCCACGATAACCATACCTACATAAAGTCAAGGACACACCTGATATTATGGGTTTTTGGTGTTTGTGTGTAGACTGATGGAAAAAACAGCAGCTTCATCCGTTCACATTAAATCTACAACACAAAGTGTTTATGAATCATTCCAGCCCTTTGTGCCGAGTGAAGGATACACCCATTCCAGCTTCAGTCGTTCTGAAGGAAGTTCCGTCCGAACGTCCTCATAGTTCTCCACATCTGAAGGGATGAACATGGTGATCGGTCGACCACGCATGAACATCTTAATGTGATTCCCCTCTGAAGGACACACAGAGTGAAAGTCTGAAAAAAATCTATTTATCAAAGCGACTTGTTTGTTTTTATCCCCAAACAGAAAAACTGTTTGGATTTGATTACAGATAATCAATAAAAGACTGATCAGGATAAGAACTTCCCAACCCCGTTTGATCAGGATCAGTTTGATTTGGTTTGTTTTCTCTGCTGAAACAAAAAACACTACGTGACCTCAAACTTTTCGTCTCTGATCTGAGATTAGACCACGATTTATTAACTGTGGTGGTTCCATCCAATCAAATTAAAGAAGCCTGCTGGAACAGATCACATTAAAGGTCTCAATCTGTCTGCCGATCCTCAACCAGCTCCTGATGATCTGAGACACGCTGAGACTGATTCAGTAAAACACAACAATCAAACATCCATCAGACAGACGAGTGAGGGAAAGGTGAGGAGCAGCTGAGGAGCAGCTGAGGAACAAGTGAGGAGCAGCTAAGGGACAAGTGAGGAGGTGTTTATGTCACACAGATGAAGCAGGTGCTGCGTTGTAGTTTACCTTCATATAATCTCTTCTGTTAAAAAACAATTTATTTGACTTTGAACAAACTGTCAATCAACCTGGGAGTGATATTAGCATCCAATCAGGTCTTTTACATTGAGGCGGTGGGCCGGATTTCTCTTTGTATCACTGATTGGTCTTTAAATATTCTGTCTAATCAGGAAAATTAATAAAATTACCTGTTTGATATTATATGAAGGTAAATGATGTCAGTGGGAGGAGCCACAGAGGTGTGACACCACTTGAACAGTCTGAAGGAGCGAGAGCAGGAAGCTGACGATATCAAGCAGAGAGAGGGATGTGACTGGTTCAGAACAGAAACAGGAAGCGCTCATTCAGCTGCTGTTAGCATGTTAGCCTGTTAGCTTGTCATTAGCCTGCTAGCTCACTCTGCAGACTCTTCTGGACTTACCAGCTTGGCTGTTTTTCTCTCGGGTCGACATTTTAGCTGGTTTGGGACAAAGACATCATCACTCAACAACACCACAAACATCAACACACAACAACACAAACATCAACAACATCACAAACAGCAACAACAAAAATACTGCCTCTGAGACTTCATATAGAAGAGAAACAACCTAAAACTTTAGAAGCCAATAAACGTAAATGTTCCAAATGTCTCAGAGGAAGCATTGCTGGCAGCGGCTCTGGCTTCCTATTGGCTGTTACACATAATGATGAATTTGAATAGAAGATGTTTACCTTGACTGACCACCGGGTCTTTGTGTCTGAAAAGAGACAGAAGAAAACAAACATCTCACTGTGCGTTTGTGTTTCAGAATTTAAAAAAAAAATCGTATTTAAAGTTTTATTTGGGCTCGACGTTAATAGCTGAAGCACAGCGACGTGAACAGAGCTGTGACTGTTCTCTCTATTGATCAGAGGGTGTGATGATCAATAAACCTTCAGGAGATAAACAGACTGTGAGCTGTAATGTGTGGAAAGTGAGTCATTTCCTTTTGTTCTGTAGAACTGATGAATATTCAGGAGATAATTTTACCCAAAATTAATCGAAGAAATTCAAAAACACTCTTTTAAACAGATGATCAATAATATTTATTAAGGTTTTCTCAAAAGTCTGGAAAAAAATTGATTATTTAGCTCCCGTTTATTTGTGTTATATAGTAGAGGTTTTGTCTGTGATTAATTGTTAAATTATGATTTGATGATGTTGTTTGAATTGTCTTATACTGCTGGACGTCTTTATCACAATCAGAATCAGAAAAACTTTATTAATCTCCGTAGGGAAATTCTTTAGTTACGGACAAACTCCCAATTGAAAATGAAGAAATTGCAATGTAGTACACAGAGAAAAATGTTTCTAAAATAAATAAAATACAGTGAAAAAAATATATTAGAAAACATTAGCTTGAATAAATCTAATATCAACATACGCCAGCTTTTCACAGGTTGCCAAACTTGCACAGACTGAGGAATAATGTCTGACTGACGTTACACTGTGTATCAGTGTAAAAACAGGATGCATAGAAACATCAGTTTCCATGACTCACCACTTGCTTTGTGCAGCTTCATGAGTTACTGTGTGTTAATATGTGTGTATTTATATGTGTGTATTTGTACCTCTCAGCGTTCTTGACCACTTTGGCCAGCAGTTTGGAGGTGGACGCAGCTTTCACCAGTTTGTTCCTGTTTTCCTCTGAATTGTCCCAGGTGCTGCTCTGAGAACGTTCCATACCCGAGGACCGCTTCACACTGGGTCCCCTGAACGCACACAGAATAAACACACACACGCACACAGAAACTCACAATCAATGTCAGGATGATGACAATAATAATAACTGACTAATGACAGGAATCGTTTCAGTGTCAAAGCTCCAGATAACGACCGTTGTTTCTGTTGCCTTGTTGTCACTGTGTCACACTTGTGTACTCAATGTATTTCATATACTCCATGTGTAGCTATATGTTTGTTAGGGTTCAGGGGTGTGAGAAACAGAAGTTCTTCTTACATAAGTTCAGATTTAACTGATTAAAACTTCAGTTGTTATTTAGTTCAGCGACCTGATTCAACCTCTGGCTCAATGTTTTCCCTCCAAGGAAACAAAACTCAGCAAGAAGAAGTTAAACACGTGACCCAGGAGGAGGTTAGTGAGCTGGGATACATCAGAAACTCAAAGCCCAGGCTGCAGGAGGCCTGAGGAGGAAGCAGAGGAGCAGGAGGGGGAGGTCCTCAGATAACACACACACACCAGCCTGAGATTTCAACCAGCAAAGAGTAAAGAGAAGTCAGGGGGATCCAGGACCTCAAAGAAGATCCAGGAGATTCCAGGATCTCCTGGATCTTCACAGGTCTCACAGAAATTCTTGAAAGTTCAAGAATCCTCAGGAGGCCTCAGGAAAGTCCAGTTAGAGCAGAGGAGGAGTTAGACCTGAGGAGGTCTGCTGGAGGAGAACAGGTTAGTAGCTTTAATAAAACAGGCCAGCCTGGAGTTTATAACAACAAAGCGTAAAGAAGAGTCAGGACCACAAGGAAACTTCAGAGTACTCCAGCACATTGCTCAAACCTGCTCCTGAGAAGCCAAAGTCCTGTTCTTCCTGCTGCTGATTAGCTGAATCAGCCAATCAGCAGCACCTGTACCTGCTAGTCAGGTGACCCCGGTGTGGGCGTGGCAGAACAGGGCTGTGGGTCCTGGGGGAGGGGTTAGTAACCACCAACAAAGTGATGTCAGAGCAGCGTCAGCAGAAAGTGAGGTCTGATGCAGCTGACAAATCACAAAGTGAAACCTTTTTGGAGGAGCGTGGCCTTTACTGCCGTCGGCGGACTGGGACGGTCTCTGCGGCTGGGGTGTCTGAGGGGGTTGGGGAGGGTGGGGGGATGAGGGACAGGGGGACTGGTCCTTTGGATGAGGAGGTTCTTCACGCTCCTGGATCTCCTCCATCTGAGATCGCTGGCTGCTGCCCTCCTTTTTCCTGTCTGCTCCACTGTGAACAAAACCAGGACCATGAGAGACTCCAAACTACTGAACTACTGACTTTTTACTGGTTCTACTCTACATCTACTGAGTGTGCTGTATTTACGGCAACCATTCAAACCACCAAAATCCATGTGAGATTGCTGGCTGCTGACATCCTTCTTCCTGTCTGCTCCACTGTGGACAAAACCAGGACTGTGAGAGATCAAAATTACTGCATTTTCTACTGTGTTCTACTGTGTTATATTGATTCTACTGTGTTCTATTGTCTTTCACTGTGTCCCAGTCTGGTTTCAGCAGTACCAGTTGAGCACTGGGCTCACACTCTCAAACAAACAGCAGATATGAGTGAAATGGCTCAGATCTGCTCTGGTCAGCTGACATCAATCAGCTGTGAAGTAAAATCAGTGACAGTGAGAAAACTCACACATTTAAACTTAAAAGATTCAAACCTGCAACAAAAAAACGGAAACAACCTCAAACTGAGCTTGACCCAAACAAACTCAACCCACTGGTGGAACTTGGACATTTCTGAGAGTTTTTACCTCTTGGCGGCAGACGACACCGTCTCCCTCCTGGTGACGGATGTGGAGTCTCTCTTTCGTCCAGATGTTCCTCCGTTAGCAATACAGGACATTGAGTAAGCTTCACGCAGCACAGCGCCACCTGCAAGGCGAAGCAGGCTGTTAACTATAACCAGTAAAAGGTTAACGCCTGACTCAGTAAACCCAGTAGATGCAGTTGCTACATGACGAAGGTCAAACTTAGATATTAAACTGTTCTGTGGTGTAAGGTCACCAGCCAGCAAACAAACAGTCCCATTATTGGACCATGGATATTCAGCCCCCCAAAGCTGTAAAGCTAAGGAAAACACTGCAGACACAACAGGCTCCAAGGAATTGAACAGGAAACATTACCTTTTCCTCCTTGCTGTTTCTTGGTCACGGAGGCAGCAGAGTCTTCAGAGGCAGCGAGACGACGAAGGACGTCGGCGAGAGCAGCTTTCATGACCGTCAACTCGTCCTCCTGCTGCTGAACACGAAGCTCCAGAGCAGAGAGACGATCGTTGACATCTGAGACACTCGCTCCGGACATACTGTCATCTGCAACGACACACAAACACAGAGTCTGTTTATAGCATCATTCCACCTTAACACGCACCCACATTAACTGTACATGAAACTTCAGGGGGACTTATGTTCACAAACATCTGCAGCATCTATGTTGACAAACAGGATGATGTCAACACGTTACCAAAGATCTGACAGGATCCCAACGACTGAACTGGATCAAAGCTAAAGACGCAGCGCCATAGCAGCACTGCACAAGTCCTTTCAAAATAAAACCCTCATTATAGTCATTGAAGTTACAGTCCATGCTGATGTGTATTGTTTACAGGTTTACACAACCTACAGCACAGATGAGTGTGTGTGTGTGTGTGTGTGTGTGTGTGTGTGTGTGTGTGTGTGTGGGCGGGGGGTACACACATTTCACAGATGTCTCCCACATTCCTCAGCTCTAAGCTCCGCCTCTTTAAAAACACACACAGTGTCACTGATCACATCACGGACTGAGCGTCAGCTTTCTGAGAATGTTAATCTTTTTAATTTCACCATGGAAACGGGTCTACACAGGATGCTTTAAGGTACACTGTGAGTGTGGGTCACCTGAGTTCTGGCAGCAATAGAAAACAAAAAAAGCAGAAGCATAAAAATCTGCTTTGATCAGATTCTGCATCAGGCAAAAACCTTCTAACACTTCAAACAGTCTCACTCATTAGAGACATCAGCGCTAACTGAAGCATCAGTCCTGTTGCCATAGTTACATCCAGACAGCTGACATCCAATAAGAGAGCAGCATCAGTGCTCTAAAAGCTATGTGAGGAGAAAACTACCATTGATCACTGAGCCGATCAATCAGGTACAGGTTTGTCAGTGTCCATCTATCCATCCATTTTCTACACCGCCTGATTCATCAGGGTTGCGGGGGAGCTGGAGCCTATCCCAGCTGACTATGGGTGAGAGGCGGGGTACACCCTGGACTGGTCGCCTGTCAATAACAGGGCCGACACACAAAGACAGACAACCACACAAGCACACAAACCTTGGACCAATGTAAAGTAGCCAATTAATCTAATGTGCATGTTTTTGTGACTGTGGGAGGAAGCTGGAGTACCCGGAGAAAACCCACGCCGGCTCAGGGAGAACATGCAAACTCCGCACAGAAGAGCCCAGAACCCTCTTGCTGTGAGGCGACAGTGCTAACCACTGCACCACGGTGCCACCCTTTGTCAATGTCCACACGTACACAAACATTTAAGAACCCCCCCCACCCACATACACACACAGTGAAGGTGTTCACACTCTATTCCCAGTGTCGACAGGTAAAAAGGTAAAGTAGAGTGTGAGCAGTTCCACGTTTGTGATGGTAGACGAAACCAAAACGATGAACCTAACCTTTGACCTCAAACATCCTGTTAGACTTTTTATATGTTAACACAGAAAATGATGTGTCATGGCTGTACTAGGTTTCTATTGCCCCCTGCTGAATTGACGTGGTCTTGACAGATCCTGACAGCGTGCTTTTGTGTTTTCATGCGGATGGAGACAGACAGGATGTGAGTATGTTTGTGGTGTTTATCAGACGGCAGCAGATTGTTTTTCACTTTGTGTTTTATAAGATTTTAATTCTACATTTTAAATTTGATTTATCAATTTTAGAAAAAAATGACCTGATTTTTCTGGTTATACTGTGTCACTGATGCAGAAACTGCAGAGAAAACTAAACGTTCAGACACGCAGACGCTGCATGTGTCTGCATGTCTGTTTCACTACAACACACACTCACACAGATAGTGGGCTCTGTAATTCAGTTCAGCTGACTCCAACAACAACCCAGAGAGGAGTCCACATATTTTACTCAAACACACGTTTGCCTTTCTGTACTTGTAAGGACTCTCATTGGCATAAAGCATTTGAAGTCATCTAACACTGACTCCAACCTGAGCCTTCGAACGCGACACAAGGAACAGCCAGGACGTCCTCATAATTACTGAGGTTTAAAACTGAAACTGGTCCCCACAAAGACACATAAACAACTCCACAGCGACTCCACAGCTTCTGGTCCAGGAAACAATCCAACACATTCTTCACTCTTCCTGTGTGTGTCTGTAGGTTAGGTTAGTGAGTCTGTGTGTGTCTGTGTGCGTGTCTGTGTTATTCTCTGACTGAAGTAGTTTGTATGACACATTGTCGACTTTGAACTCCAGACTGTTTCTGCCTGATCTGAGTGTCCACACCGAAGGTGGAGATTAGAATCAGAATCAGAAAAACTTTATTAATCCCCGTAGGGAAATTTTTTTGATACGTACAAACTCCCAATTAAATAATGAAGAAAGGAGGTGAGATCCGGCCATCACTGGGGGTGGGGGGTTTCTCCTATGTTTGGACAGTTGCAACTCTGCTTACTTTCTCACCAGATCAATCACTGAGGGAGGTGACTGTGATGTCAAACCATCATAACGAGCAGGAACAGAGCTGGTGAGCTGCTCAGTTTTTATGTGCCATCATGACTGACTCACAGATAAGGACACACAGGTAAAAAGGTCTATGTGCTGCGTTTATAAACAGTGTTCAGCTCCCTAAGTTTAATGTTATTCTGTAAATGTCTGATTCCGGGTCAGACCAGAGACTCTCCTCCTCCACAGAAGCAGGTTCAGTCCTGTCTGAGGATACGAAGAGTTAACTGGTCCAAAGTCTTCCTGTGGTTTAGGAAACCTGAGTCAGGACTCTGTCAGTTCCCTGGAAATACGAGTGAACACCTGTAGGTACCATTGTGTTGTTGGTGTTTAGCCTTTTTCTTTTCCTCGATTCATCAGTGATCTGCAGGTATCAAACCACAACACATGCAAACTTATTCATAAAAACAAGTATTTGTTCCAAATACAAAAACTCTATGTCCAAACTAATTTAATAACTTTGTGTCACTGCTTCGTCGTTTTGCGTTCGTTTTATTGTGTCTATGTTAGCGTAGAAAACTGATCACGAGTCGATCATGGCGTTGGTATCAATAAAATCTTAGCAGTTCCCTCATCCAATCACCATCAAAATAAGTCACATCTGCATGACCTGATGTGGTCAGGTACATGAACCCTAACCCCTAATCCTGCCCCCCTCAGCGATGAGAAGTTCGCTGTCAAACATCAGGTGTCTTCGACAGCAAGTCCAGATTTATGCCAGAGACAACATAAACACCAAGACCAGATCTTAAAAATCTTAAGACAGATTCCTGTTTGTCCAGAGATCCATCTCTCAATCATCTGTTCACAACACAGCAACATGAAACTCGTGTCCTGCAGTCATGTAGACCGTTCATCCAACACATCTCTGACCTGACACGGCGTTTGTCCTCCACAAGGACACGTCTTAAACCCAACATCCTGCCCCCAGTCCTGCTGTCTGAGGCCGGTCGAGACCAAAGACTGAGACACAGATGCACTAGGAAAAACCAGAACAGTCCAGAGTCCTAGGTCTGAAGATACATTTTACAGACAAGTCCAGAGCAAAGTCGAACACCTAACACACTGAATAAATCTGTGATAAATATAAATGAATTTATCTGTTAATTATCACCATGTTTGCACTTTCTCTTTTAAAATACAAACGAAGTGAAAAGAGCATTTACTTTGTACAAACGCTGTGATTCATTCATGTGCAAACACCTCCGAATCCTGAAGAATCAATGTTAAGAGCTTTAGCTATTCAAATTTAAGGTTATACTAATGAGCTGAGCGGGACACAAACCTACTGCAGCCGGTCACGTGACCTTTTATCCGTTTTATTTGCTATTGTCTTTAATCTTGATGATGCTCAGTTTGCTGTGACATGCTCACCTGCACTCACCTGTGTGAAAGGTGACATATGAGTAAAGTTTGATTTAAGGAAACGCACTGAAACATGTTTTTATAAAGTTAAAAAAAATCAACTGTTTTAATCAGTTTAATCATTAATCTGATTGATTTTAAATCAGCTGCTGGTTTCTTTGTTCTTCAATCTGATCACATTCAGTCAGACGTCTGTTTACACACACACACACACACAGGTGAGTTGGCTGGATGAATAAATAAATCATTTCCTGACTCTTTGTTCTGCAGATCAGAGTCCACCTAGTTATTGTAACACACACACAACATACATCACTACAGTCTGGTTTCCAAGCTTTGGTCCGCGGACCCACAGAATCCCACAAACATTAAAAGTGTTAGACCTGTTTCCTGAGCCTCCTCCTGGTCCCTGCTGGTCCCCAACAGCTCTACGTCTTTACCTTCGGAGGGGGGGGGGGGTTCAGGTCTGCAGTCTGCTTCAGGAGGAGCACTTGCTTTTGTGACCCAGCAGCCGCCGGAGGGGCGGTGCAGACTCTTTCTGATAAATTCAGCAGTGACACGTGTATAGCCGCCAGAGGCGCGTGCAGCTCTCGCCGTACCGCCGCCGAGCGGACAGGTGACCGGCTGATGTTGAGGGCGCGAGGGGCGGCCGGGACTCACCTAAACTGCCGGTGAATCCGTCCATTTTTCGGGAGAAAAGCGGCAGTCCGGGTCGGAGGCCTGCGGGAGGCTGAGCGTACACTGCGGGCCTCCGTCCGGGTTTTTCCACCGCACCGGGGGGGAGGAGGAGGCGAGCCGAGCCGGGTCTGTCCCCGCCGCGCTGCCCGCCAGGTCCGTCCGTCTGCGAGTCCGAAGATCCGCCGCTTACCGCGAGGTGGAAGAAGAAGAAGCCGCTCCCCGGACGATCCAACAGGCGAGAAGGAGGCGAGAGAAGCCGCGGAGCCGCAGACACCGACGGACCGACGCTGCTGCGCGTTTCCGACTCCGCCTGCTCTGGCAGCGCGCGTTTCCCCTGGAGGAGGAGGAGGAGCAGGAGGAGGGAGGGGGGGTCTGCAGAAAGAGAGAAGGAGCTGGGGGAGGAGACAGGAGGAGTGAGGACTGAGGGGGAGGCAGGTCAGGTTTCAGAGCTGAGCTGCTGCACTGCGGACTGTGTTACTGTGTTCAGTTGCTGCTGAACAGCGCCGCCCTGCGGACACACACACAGAGGAAGTGACTCAGGTGTGTGTTAAAACTGAGCACTAGACTCCATCTGATTGATAATCTGAGGATTATCGATCGATCTGTTTAACGTGAAAACATTAGCTGTTTCAAAAAATAAGTGATAACCTTTAGAGGAAGTTTACATGAATCATGTGGCAGGAAGTGGAATAAAATCAAATAGAGGCAGGTTTGTCAGCGAGTTTCCATCTGAGAGAAATGTCAGTGTGTTATCACTCACACAGGTTCGATTACCTGCCGCGGATCAATTTAAATGAACTACATTAAATCAGTCCAAACGCAGTTTCATCACTTTTCATTAATGATGTCTAGTTTATTTCTTTACTATTTTCTTTGTTGTAAAATTCTAGTTTCTCGTTTTTATGATAACGTGTTAAAAAGAGAAAAGATTAAAGCTGAAACACTCAGTGATCAGTAAACTGCTCGATTAGCTGTTGGATAAATGAACGAGAAAATCAAACATACTCAGACCAAAATTATTTTTATTTTGCTGAATATAAAAAAGATAGAAATTCACTTGTAAAAAAAAAAAGAATCCCTTCATAATAAAGGTCATGTTTTTTTAAACATAAACCAGTTAAATTGAATCGATCATTAATTCATCAACAGGAAGATAAAACAGTAAAAGAATTAAAGCTGAAATTTAACAAAAATTCAATGCAATACAAGAATATTTTCTCTGCTTTGCTGTGATTGGCTCAAACATCCTGAAACTTTTATTCATGCAAAATAACAATAAACACACTTTATTTATTCAAAGCTTGTTAACCGGAATCCAGTGTCAATAAAGCTTTCAATCGTGTTTAATCAAAGGTCTGGAGCAGTCCGTAATTTAAACAGATTTTATCTTCAGACCGTTTTTCATGGGATCTGACTCCCAGTGTTCAGTACTACCATGTACTACACAAACCAACACATACTGCAAATGTACTGTGAGTCTGTGGACTGAATTTAGAACTCAGGCTCAGTGAACCTTAACCTGCTAACCAATGAGAGCTGGACGCATCCACAGGTTTGTTTCATTTTGTGACGTTCACGGCTGCAAAAGTCAGTCAATCAATCAGTCAATAAATGCATCGATCAAAAGAAAATGATGGACGCATCACGTGTCGATCATTTTCTCGCTGTCGCTCTTTGTGTTTGTGGCTGATCATGATAAAGTGAATATTGCTTGTCAAATGAGACTAGCAGATTAATCAGAATCTGCACTTTTAGTTTGAAGTTTCAGTATTGGAGGCGGGGCCATTAGTTTTAGGCCATTACAAGCTCTGATTGGATAAAGGGCTTGCAAAACATTTTATTGTTTTTTTTTATCAGCTGTTTCATTTCTAAACAACAGGAAGTTATGATCACACCGGAGGGAACTTCACCTGCTGTGTCACACCTCAATGTCCCAGTTAAACTCTGAACTGAGATCAGATACTACAGACACGTTCCTGTTTTAAAATCACTGAAACTGTGATGATGGTGATGATGATGAAGGAGGCACTGAACGGTAAACAGTCAGGGTCAGGGTTAACCTAGGCTAACCCTCAGTTCAAAGGTCACACTGGTTCAATAAAAGAGGCTGAAGCAGTCTGTACAGTGGCAGTGAGAAGCTTCTTAAAATGCAGGAAAAGTGAAGACACTCTGGTGCAGATTAGTTAGATCAGTGACAAAAACAGCAACACCAACAGAACATCACCAGTCCTCAAAAATTCTGATTGGTCTTTCAGGACTTCAAGGGCTCCGAACGTCTCTCAGCCGATGTAAACAAACAAAGCAGAATGTAATGTTTTCAGTCACCATAGCAACAGCATCATCAAAAGACTGAATTCACAGCATAAAGATACAACAGAAGAAGAAGAAGAAGAAGAGGAAGAAGGCATGGCTCTGACTGAAGAAACTTGGTCCTGGTGTAAAGCCCCGCCCCCTGCAGGTGTTATCTCCACCCACACAGGCGTAGACCTCAGTAGCTGAATTTTACCTTCTCAATGTCAGAAATCAGAGTCCTGGCCAAGTAGATCCCTACCATCTGATCAGAGAGACAGGTAAACAGGTAGACAGAGACAGATTAGAGACAGACAGATACAGGTAGACAGATGGACAGTTATTACTTATTTGTGTTCAGCTGCAACATTTTTTCTTTCAAAAAAAATGTTGCAGCTGCTTTTATTTGAGTGGAGTTTTTAAATTAAAGGTTTGAAAGGATCCTGATCTGTCGCTCTGACAATGCACAGCTGACAGGTGAAGTACTGTGAAGTTGAGTTTGTGTACCTGAAGCAGAGAGATGACGATGAAGACGATGGCCACAGTGTAGAGGTTTCCAGGTAACCAGTCCTCCAGCGCTGCGATGCAGCCTTTAATGTAGATATGATCATTCCACTCCTTCTGCTCGGGAACATTAGAGAACATGTTCCTGTGAGAACATTACCGGGCTCCTGTTATAGCAGTATATAAATGTTCTTGTTAGAACCCACCTGTAGTCTGTTTCTCACATCGTAGCCACACTGAGTGTTCACCACAGAGTCCTAAAACAAACACGCTGTGAACATCCAGGAGAACCATAACACAAACAGAACAACAGAGTCCGACTAGTTGTATTTTTATGTCTCCATGGTGACTGTTGATGTGTATTGATGGGTAATAAACTCACAGCAGGATCAGTGATACAGCAGGAGAAAGGAACCCCGCACTTCTCTCGGCTGCGGTGAGTCCCGTTACAGCTGAAATACACATTCAGATCCCAGTCGTTCGGCCCTTGAGCTCCACAGCAGTGGTTCTGTTTAAAGAACATACTACACCCATCAGGAGCAGGATCCTAAAGGATTAACCTGAAACCTAACTAAAGGTCCCTGAGCTCCACAGCAGTGCTCCTTATACATAAAAAATACTTCTATCAACAAGAAGCAAGGTACTTTGAATTTTCTGTACTTTTCTCTGAGGCTTCAATGGCTGTGATTTTCTGTTTTGTTTGGATTTAACTGTAGAGTATAGACAGTCAACAGATCTGAGTTACCATCTTCTGCAGAGAGTCGATGAGGTTCTGCAGGTCGATGTCATCTCTGTACGCTCTGACGTTTGCCAGGAAGAACTCGTTGATCCATTCTCTGACCTGACTCTGAAAAACCACTGCCAGCACCGCCGCTGTTAGCTCCAAGAAGAAGATGAAGCCAATCACACCCGAAAACTGACAAAACACAAACACAAAGATTGTTTTAAACGTCAAAGAAAACATACAAGATGTTTTTAACATACAGACTTGAGCAGACAGATGTTTTTGACATACAAACTTGAGCAGACAGATGTTTTCTCTCAGAGCTCCCACGCAGCCAGCAAAGCCCAGGATGAAGGTGACTCCTCCGACCACCAGGACCAACCAGACTGGGTCAAAACCGTGCAGCTGGGTCACCTTGGTCAGATCCAACAAGACTCCCTGTGAACCACAACAGACCCGAACAGGACAGTCAGTCCAAAAAAACCAGTTCAGAGTCAGAGCAGCACAGAGTCCACCTCTAAAATATGAATTTCATGACAAATCTTTATCTGAGATAGATGCTGTTTAAATATGATTATTCCTGACTGTGATGTGTTACTTCACCTTTTCACTCCAGGCCCAGAAACCGACTGCAATGAAGGCAACTCCAGCCAGCTGCAGCGCACACGCATGCACACGCAAACACACACACACACACCAGCAATTAGACAGATCCATGAGACACCAGCATTTAGACTGTGGATTCCTGACTCTGCTCAGTGCAGTGAGAATTTTACTACACATCACAGTTATTGAGTCATTTCTCAGCCAGGACCAGCTACACAGATTAACGTTTTATTATTCATTAGACGGGGCATCAGCAAAGGATGTGAGAAAACACACCTCTGTACACATCCATGGCTCACGCTCTAAGATTTGACTGATAAAAACATAACAAAACACAGCATTTGCATCACAGATATTTCACTCTAGGGAGGAAGAGCCTCCAATACGACGAAGCATGAACACGGCATGAATCCAAATGAATGCACCGGGTTAGGGGGTAAGGGGGTGAGGGAGGTTAGGTTGGAGATGCAGAGAGTGCTCTGAGGAGCACAGACACACAGGGGTTTTCTTTGGATATTTAAAACTTTAAAAACAATCTTATTCAAAATCATGTAAATTGATTAAAACTACCCTTTTAATAGGGAAGTCGTTAGGATGAAAATACATGTTTAAAAGATGGATGGATGGGGGGTGGATTTAAAATTATTTCTGTCCTTCATTATTTGTGCCACTGTATATGATACTCCTACTGCTGTTAAAAAGGTTTTTGTATGTCTTTATCATGATTTAAGAAAAATAATTCTTATTTAAAATTAGTAAAGTTCATTTTCCTAGCATCTTCATATCTCTCTGCCTGTCGAGATAAAAGATAAATAGAAATAGAAATATAAGTGTTATATTAAGTGCTAAACGATTCAAATACATAGAGTTAAAACGTGCAATTCAGATAAAACATTACAGAGATTTTAAAAAAAGTGTTCAAATATAAGTTCTTAATACAAAACTGATTAAAAAAGATTAGGGTTAGGGGGTTAGGCTCTCCCTGCCACAACGATGCCCCAGACACAACTAAAAATACTGAAACCTAGAGCCAGATTCAATAAGAGGAGGTTCAAATCAAATCAACATGAGGGAAACGTTTCTAACAAAGTCTGTGGCCAAGGTTGTTTCATAAGAGCTCAGACTCTCCCTGTTCAACCGCACAGGAAGTCACAACATCACTTCCTCTTAACCAACACTCAGACATGAGAAAACATGACTCGGTTTGAGATTGTTCCATAGGTCGACACATAATTGTGTCAACAAGTAAACATGTCAGCAGGTAAACAAGTAAACAGAGTCAGAGGAGCAGGATCTGCTAACTTAAGTTCTCAGGGTTACAACAGTGGTTCACTTCTGCCCTGGTCACATCACCATGGTAACCAATGTTGCACAGCTAACCTTATCTGAATCAGGTTAACTTCAGAGGATCAGATCAAAACCTGCCAACAACCCAAACTACTGACCAATCAGATCCCTGGAATTCCTACAGGATCCTGACAGGGACAAAAGAGTTTCCAGTACAGTGCTGAATAATAAAGAGCATCAGATCTGTAGGCGGATGAATGGATGAGTTTCTCACTAAATAACTCCATCATAAATATTCCAACAGCTGATCCAGGACCACGCTCAGTGAAGCCAGATAACGATAGATTTCTTGGGTATGTTGAACAGCAACAGACAAACACGGAGATGGACGTGATAGGTTAAACATGTAGGAACAGGTGAGAGTGCGTGCGTGCGTGTGTGTGCGTGTGTGTGACTCACCCAGAAGATGATGTTGTAGCTGAACATGAGATATTTGTAGCAGCAGCTGACCTCAGTGTTCTCATATCGATAGTAATGCATCTGTCAGTCACAAAAACACCGTTATCATATCTGTACAGTTCTGTATGTTACAGATGTTTACACTGACGTATATCCTACACGTTTACAGATCACTGACTTTTAGCAGTTAGCTCACGAAGGCTAACGGGACTTCATTCCTACCTGAAGCTAATCAGTGTTTTTGTTTGTTTGTTTGTTTGTTTTTCTGTCTAATAAATCACCGAGCCTCTGATCAGTCTGTAAATCACTTCTGTAAACACTAGTCGTTACTCAGCGGAGTTTGTTAAGTTTCAGTTTGTTGAAAGCTAACAGGAAACGACTGATGCTAAGGCTCAGAGACTAACGCGTGAAAAATCCAAGAGTTTAAGCCGAACAGTGAGCTCGTCCGGTTGGTGAGGACCCGGTCTTACCTCAGATCACTTTAATCCACACTTTTCTGTTTCCGACACTTTAATCAAACGAACACCCTGACCGAGGCGGACTGCTGCTTCTTCTTCTGCTCTTACGACACAAACAAGTCGGTTCCTCTTCTTCTGTGGTGTTCTGACGACCAGTTTCCAGTGTTACCGCCACCTTCTGGAGAGGTGTTGAAGAACAGTTGAATCGAGCACCGCTGGTCTTGGCTGCTCCTTGTGAAGCTGTTGTGATCTCTGAGTCTTTGGCGCGACCTGGCCTCAGCGTTTCGTGTGTGTTAGTGTTGCTGAGCGGTGCGGTGATCCTGCCCAGGTGGGCTGAGGTGACGACTGATATCCCGTCCCAGGACCAGGATGTTATGATCCTGATCCTTTCCAGCTTCCAGTTGTCTCAGGACTAATGTGGACTCTACTGTACTGGGTTTAACAAATTCACTCGGACGTGGGCTCATGGTAACAGGAAACACTGGTTCATTAACACGTTGAAACTGAGGCTCTGTTTCTGTCGCAGATTCAAAAAGGAAACGGAAAAAAAGTTGTTTGTTTACGAGGATCTGTGGTTTGATTAATTAAATATTTTATGTCTGTGACGCAAAAATGCACCAGCGGACTGATGACCTGACAGTCATTAGGTATGTTAATGAGCTGATTGGATTAATGGTTATTAATGACTAGTCTTCACACACTGAACCATAAAAACCAATCAGAGCAGCTGCAGCTCATTAATATGCAAATGTATGCAGAGACATTAAAGCTGCTGTTTATGATGAAACAGCTGATGTGAGGAGAAACACACTGACATTTAAAATCAACAAACAGAAAAGAATAAAATAAAATCAGTGATAAAAATTGGAGACAGATGACACCTCAGTCCAGGTGAGACAAAGGTGTTCCAGTCTTCCTGTGGCTGCAGGAATAAAACTGTCCAAAGTCTTTGTCTTGAGGATCCTGAAACTCACCTGATGGAGGTCAGACTGTTCATAAACCGATCAGTTATCAATCACCTGGGCCAAAGATTCAATGAAACGCTGATAAATGACAGGGTTAAAATCACAGAGCAGTTGAAGGTAAAATCAGCACACACCCCACAGACCCTGTCTGAACGTGGACTGAATGTGTACTGAAGTGGACTGAACGTGGACCGAACCTGGACTGAAGTGGATTGAACGTGGACCGAAGTGTACTCAACCTGGACTGAACGTGTACTGAAGTGGATTGAACGTGGACTGAACGTGGACCGAACGTGGATCAAATGTGGACCGAACGTGGACCGAACCTGGACTGAAACTGGATTGAAGTGGACTGAACGTGGACTGAACGTGGATCAAATGTGGACCGAACGTGGACCGAACCTGGACTGAACCCGGACTGAACGTGGACTGAAGTGGACTGAAGTGGACTGAACCTGGACCGAACATGGACTGAAGGGGGGCTTCGTTTTCTCTTGGCCATGAAATGTTGAACGCAGCTGATTTTCAGTGAAAGTGAACTTGCATATTCATCAGGTAACAGTATAATCAGAGAATGAGGGGACGACAGAGGGATGAAAGAATGAATGAACAAATGAATGAATCTGTAACTGAATGTTCTGTGTTATTTGGTAGGTGTCTACTGTGTTTCCGTGACAACAGCCAATCAAAGCTGTTAATGATGTGAGGAGCTTGTTAAGGTCACTCCGTTGCTCTTAACAAGGACTCTCTGTCCTAATTAGCTTCCTGTGAGACTGCTGAGGTCACAGCAGGTCACATGGTTTGTGGCCATTGTGCTGGTAACCAGCCGGTCAACTCCCAGCAGCAGAGACGCATCCAACTGAGACATTCATCACCTCAACTCAGAATTTTAAAAATGATAACCAATTTTCAATCAATCAAACAGGAAAAGTATGAGAAGAAGTCTGAGGACGTTTGTTCATGTTAATGTGATTTAATTTACATAATTTAAATGACAGTTAAACCTTTTAAAGGATGATAACAGGATATGGCCAAAAGTATGTGGACAGACTGTGGGTCTGCGTTACAGTGAGTGTCAAATTGAATCTGTTTTTACTTTAAGATCTCAGTCAGTCTCCACAGCCTGAATCATGCTGTTACCATGGAGACAGTGACCTGATGTTCTCCATCACCATGGAGACAGTGAAACAGGATTCTGGGTCAGACTCTGCTGATCAGCTGCAGTTTATTAAAACAGCTCAAACAAACAAAGCGACAGAACATTTATAGACATTTAGACTTTTCTAAATTTGATTTTTTAACAACAGTGAAACATGTGCGTGTTTCCTCTGTTCCTCACAGAGGAACCTGTTCCACTTCAGTCCAAGTATTAACAGAAATACAATAGTATCTGCAGAGTAACGACATCTTGTGAGTGATGTACTGTTGCATATTGTACAATCCTGCTTTCATGTGTATATAGTGAGAATCATCTTGCAACTCTGAATCATATTAACTTTGCTGTGTTTTTTTCACATATAAGAGCAGATGAAACAGGTGAAGGTGAAAACTTTAACACCTGTCATGTCATGTCATGTCATGTCATGTCATGTCATGTCATGTCATGTCATGTCATGATCTGCCGCTTATCTGGGTCCGGGTCCACGTTGCGAGGGCGACTGCTGCCCAGTCCACAATGCACCGAAGCTCTACGGCCCCTCTCACGGGTGGTGGGCCCATGGGAGGCGGTGCCGCTCCCTGGATTTGGGCTAAAACCCACAACCCCGAGAGATTGAGTCTCATGCTCTACCAACTGAGCTAACCAGGCGGTACTTTAACACCTGAGCTCCAGTTTGTCAACACAGAGAAGAGTCAGAGCTCGGTGATCACTGATTCACAGATCATAAAAACACCACGTCACCTTCATCAAACATCTTTATCTGTGCCTTCCAGCATCTCTCCTGTTTAATAACAAACCATCTGATCTTGTTTAATGAGAAAATCTTTTAACAAGTTAAAGTGATGTGTTGTTATAATAGGAATAAATAAAATGAGAAATTTCCCTGTGATGTGAAGGATTTTATGAATATGCTTCTGTGAGACTGACTCAGTTTGAGTTTTAGGTGTTCCTAAAAAACTGGACATACAGTTCAGACTGTTAGTTTATGTGTGATGTGATCTGCTACCATGACACCTCACCTCAAGCATCCCATCACCGTCTCCATTGCAGCAGAGCCAGTAATATGGCACACTACAAAATGTTTGGCTCATCTTGTCTCATCAGGCTGAGCTGTGTGTGTGTGTGTGTGTGTGTGTACTTGTATGTGAGGACCAGTTTGAATTTTAAGCCATTGAAGCGAGTTTAAGTTAGGGTTAGGACGAGGGTCAGGGTTAGGGCTAGGTATTCAGTTTTTTTTTTCAGATGGTTGATGGGTCAAACAGCGACCACAGTCCATTCAAATTCTCCTGCATTTAAACTTCACTTCAGTTTAACATCAGATGAATGCGCGGCAGCTCTGAACTCAAATGAGGAAGGTGTGAGTGACAGAATTGAGTGGAAAGAAAAAGTGTGTAAGGAGTCAGAGAGTTTTCAGTGGACGTGAAGGTCATTAGATAAAAGCTGAAGCAGTTTTCTAACAGAATGAATCAGACGTGAACAGTTCATCACCTCCTGCTGTCTGAACACATCCAGCCTGCACACACAATTGGCTCTCTGGTCTCCGCTGACGTACTGACTCACGTGGTGGTAACGTATTGTGTCACTTCCTGTTTGCCGCTTTCTGCACTGTGGTGTTGACT
>JBBMJY010000002.1:24786447-24801295 GCA_037833715.1 Toxotes lorentzi | reverse complement strand
CTGGGTTTCTGTGAAGCGCTTTGAGACAATTTGATTGTGGAAGGCGCTATATAAATAAAATTGAATTGAATTGAATTAATGACAGCAAAGTTGAATCTAATCTAAAAGACAGTTATTTTCATGTTTTAATTGTCTCTCCGAGAAAATGGCCAGTAAAAACATGTACTGACTTGAACCTGCTGGAAACTGTCTCTATCTGTCTGTGTGTTCACAGGAAGAACAGAAGACTTACGGATGGACATGCCGGAGCATTCGTCTGCAGGCCCAGAAGACGAGAAGACACTGCAAACCAACGACAGCAGAGAGATGAAGAACAGAATCCTCAAAAAAACCCTCATCTCCTTCTTTTTCTTCACTTCTTACACGTTTTCTGCTTCTTCTCTTGTTTTCGGTCAAACACTTGTTTCTGAGTTTCCTGGAGCAGCGGTGACAGCCGTCTTCCTCTAACAGTCCTGTGGTTCAGTCTGGCTGTTATCTGATTTCAGACCTCTGTGGACACCCCTCCTCTGATGGAATCCAGATGTGTGTGTGAGCCTAGTATGTCTATCTTTGTGAGGACTGTTTTAGTCGTCAGCCTTCCTTAAAAGTCTGTTTGAAGGTTCAGATCAGGGTCAGACTCAGAGTTTGACGTTTAGTGGGAGCAGAAAACTGTTAGTGAATGCAAAGTGTCCTCACAACTATAGAAGTCCTAATGTGTGTCTGTGTGTTCCTCCCACGCTGTGATTCAGACTGATGGAAACATTTCAAATGTTTATGCTCATCAAACAGGAAATGTGATCCCCCCACCCCAAACAGACTGTCCAACCACAGCTCAACATCAGCAACTCATCACAGCAGAGCAAAACAGGCTTGACCCCCAAACCCCCACACAGGAGCAAGTTCAGAAGGAGACGCAAAATGACCACAAAGCAGATGTAAAACAACAACGAAGACACTGAAAACAACAAAGGCTATAGTTCTTGTTTGTTGTTGTTTGTTTGTAGTTGCAGCAGTGAGCCCATTTCCATTTCTTCATCTGACGTACAGGTGAGGTTTTATCCGGAGCAGCAGCAGATTAGAGAACACACACATTAGCAAGTAGATGACAAATTTATTTTTGTCTCTATTTATTTGTTCTGGAGGAAGAGCTACAGTAGAATTGAGGGACAGAGAGAGAGAGAATTTCTAAAGAAAGAAAGAAAGAAAGACGTAAGTTTTCGAGTGATTTTAGTTGACCACGGTGAGTCTGAAAACCTCCCGGACTCTCTCTCTGTCCATAGCTTCCTGTCTGTACGGCAGCTGATAAGCAGATTTCCTGTCTCTGAAACACAGTCATGTATGAGCTGTTATTGTTCTGCAGCGAACACTTTAAACCAACTGTTTGACTGCCGCAGTCACCATGACAACAGAAAGTTAACCCTAACGTCATAGAGTAAACATAGAGGTGCTGACTGATGGTGTGACTATATTTCAGCCCACCTGGTTCTCTACACCAGTGTCCTGTCAGACGTTCTGGACGTTCTCCAGGTCCTTTGGGTGTTTTCTGAGGTCACAGAGAACTTTCTGCCTGTCTTTAGGTTGATCAGGCTGTTTGGTGGCTCTAATGGTCGTGGACGAGGTTCTACAGGTTCTTTGGGTGTGTCAGGGTGATGACTCCAGTGTTTTCCTTCTGTTGTTCGTGTTTTCTGTGTGTGTGTATAATGTGTCCAACAGTTGTGAAATGTCATATAACACTGAAGTGTGTGCTGTGTCCAGTGTAAAGTCATGACAGTTGAGTCTCTGGAGGCAGCTGCTTGTGGAGGGAGGCGGTTGGTGTTGCTGTGAGCTCTGTGGAGGAGGATTTGATGCAGGCAGGCTGAAGATGTCCGTTCATATGGGGGCTAACTGCAGTGGGGGGAGGGTGACGTGGTTTGGTGCAGCAGTTTTCTGGGTTTCCCGCCTGCTGAACAGTTTTTGCTCCTCTTCAGTCTGTTGTGATGCAAGGGCAGAGGGACGGTGGTCTGTATCGAGTGCAGGGATGTGAAGAAGTCAGAGAGACTCAGAGCTGTGGGGTTGGGGCACAATGATGTGAGTCCTTAATAACTGTATTTTTAATGATTGTTAGATGTTATTTATTCAGTTCAGTAAAAACCTGCAGTTTCAGAATCACAAAACACAAACTTACCTGATGGACTCACAGAACAAATTCAGCACCAAAACCCGTGAACCTGGGGCTGCATTACCTCGCCGAGTCCACCAGATACCAGTCACCGCCTCCTCCTGCTCCTCAGTAAAGCTCTGAGTCTCCTCGAGTCCGGTTTCCCAACTGCCCTCACGCTTTTTATGTTTGCATGCTTTAAAACACGTTTCCTCAGAATTCAGCCAAACAGTCAAACCATCGTTGTGTCATCTGTCCAGGACGGCAGGCTGCACACGGGACTTTACCTGGAGACTGAATGGTCCAAATGCAGGTGAAAGATTTCCTTAGTTCTTAGTTCGACGAGAACATGATGAACAAAGACATTTGGTGTCATTTCATGATAAGATGCCATTTTAAAAGGTTTAGCTGAAATGAATGAACTGGTTAAAGGTTAATACAACACTACTACACCTTTACAGATCAGTTATAAAGCAGCCCGACCACCTGTCCTCTGGAGAAGGGCTGGAGGGCATCTGGACAGATGTTATGTCCCTGAACACACAGACACACGCAGACATGTGAACAACAAAACATTAAACAGGACACAACAACAGAACGCATTGAGAACAGCTCTCACATCAACACATTCACTGTACTTCTTTATATTCAACAAGTTTTACACACACAGACACACACAGACCAACAGTCAGACTCCACGTTAACAAACGCTAACCCATCATCAGTTACATTAATCGTTGGTTAAAAAAACAATAACGAACAAACCATCACTGATCTGATGACAGACAGGTGGACAGAGATAGGTGAACAGTCTCTCGGCAGGTATCGCGACAGTTGGTCGAAATCTCAGCTACATAGACATGAAGGTATCACACACGTCTGCCGCCTCCCCGCGCCGACGCTCTGAGCCTGCGCAGTGCGCCCCAAGCTGACAGAACGAGAGACGGGGCTCGAGCCTCCGCACCGTCCGGCGACGACGGGGAACTGAACCGGTCTGCAACACCGAACATCAGCAGGGACCACCACCGAGCCGCGCCGGACATTCGCAAGGATATCAGCGGGAGAGGGCGGGAGGAGAGCGGAGGCGGGCGCGGGTCGGTAGACCGGGAGCCTGACTGTCTGTCCGCCTGCAGACGGTAAGACAAAGCGGAGCGAAGCGGCTCCAGCGCCGCTTTCAAACGGCGTTTAAACACTGAGTCATGGTACTAGAGCCACCGCTGCGACTTAAAATTAGCGTTTATTAAACGGAATTCTGAATGCGATGGTTGTTTTAACGAGGGAGAGGTGGGGGGGAGGGGGCGGTCAGGACTGAAGACATGATGGCGTGGAGGTCCAGATGTTGGCCTGTGATGATGCTCCATGTTCTGACAGACAGCACCGTCCTCATGTCCTCACACGGTCTGTCCTGCACCTGACCACCTGACAGTCTGAACCCAGGGTTTTCTGCCTGAAAAGACGACAGGAAACACGGTGGGACATAAAGAGGACAAACAGATTTCACTAAAAAACCTCTGGAGGACACAAAGAAGGCATTCAGGGACAAAACAGGACATTCTGAGGCGGTAGACATTAAAAAATTACTGACTGCGGACACTGAGAAATGCTTTCAGAGGACATAGAAATAAAAGTATGGAGAGCAGACACTGAAATACCGTGGGACAAAGAGATATTAAGACATTTAAGAACAAAGAGAGACATAAAGAAAACAACTGGGGGACAGAAAAGAAACTGGAGAAAATTTGGTGGATTAAAAAATAAAGACAAAAATAAGAAAAATAAAATATTAAGATAAAAAATGAAACTAGGGTATTAGAATTTATTTGGAGGACATACAGCAGCATAAAGAATACATTCTGGGACAAGACTGGACTTTTTGAGGTGGGAGACAAACTAAATATGTTTTAAGGACTTAAACTGACTTTAGAAGTTAAATATTGAGTACAGACATTGAAATACTGGATGACGAAGACACATGAACACATTTTATGACAAAAGGAGATATAAAGAAAACATGACATACAGGTTTCTACCTGTTCCTGGAGTTTCCTCTGCTCTGAACCTGCTCTGGATGAAAACTGACCTGAGGCCACTGCTCATCCTGATTCGGTTCTGTATAAATTAAATTGGCCTTTGGGAACAAACTCACATTAAAACCAAGTTTTGAAATGCGACACAGATATCTGTAAACAAAGACACTTTAAGACATGTTTCTGAGGACAGCCATCCAAAGACGAAGAGACTTAAGACATTTCCTGGGCATAAAGACAAACAGTAATTACGGCATTTTAAGAACTTAGGGAGACATAGGACATTTTGCCAAAAGGAACGTTTTAATGTACATAAACAAACTGGAGGACGTTACAAATCTGAAGATCTGTGAGAGACAAAGATGTCCTTTCAAGAACAAAAGCAGACATTTAGAACCGATTTCAAGGATCAAGGACCTTTTATTGTCATACCAGTACATTTACATGTTATGGCACGAAATTAGTACTCAGGTCCCAGTTTAAGCCATTAAGAGCAAGATGTAGCAAAACGAAAGAGCAAAATATAAACATTAGAGTAAAATATCAAAATATATTATAATAATATAACAATTAAATAGAATAAAATTAGATAAGGAAGCCGAGATTAGCATGTGCATAAATACACGTGTGCAAGTAGGAAGTAGTAGTAATACAAAGATAATACAAAGAGGCAGTCCGTATATTGCACCTATATGAACATGTTGCCCTATGATGGGCAACATGTAAGTATTATGAGGACAAACAATGAAATACTGAAAGACAAAGAGACATGAAGACATATTGAGACATTACAGAGACATGCAGGAGACAGTTGGACAGTGCAGTTTTCAGGAGGACAAAATGTGTTTGTTCTGGTGTGAAAGATTTTTTGTTTTTCCTGGCAGGACAACTGAGAGAACGACATGACATCTTGGAGGCGGACCCGTCTCCCTGTCTCACCGGTCCTGGTCCTAGTCCTGCTCCAGGTCCTGGTCTTGACAGGCTCCGTGTCTGCAGCTCGCTCTGACAGGAGCATTGTGTCGGAGGAGTATGTGGGCGCCACAGTGAACGCCACAGTGCTGGACGGACGAGGAAACAACGTCCACATGATGAGCAGCGATGATGGGACGTACGGACAGAACTCACCGAAAGTGGACACCAGAGGAATTGTCATTGCACCTGTGCCGCATCATGGAGGTAAGGAGGACATACGCCCGAGGACACAACAAGGTAACGAGGCAACGTCCTCAGATGTCTTTTGTCCAACCAACTTTTTTAAAACCCAGAGACAGTGCCACCATCGATACTGGAAAGGTACATTAAAACCCAGAGATTCAGTTTACTGTAAACAAAAAAACTGCAAATCAAATTAGCAGCTGGTTATTTTTCTGACGATCAACTAATTGATTAATTGACCAGTTTTTACAGTTGTTCCTCTTTAAACCAGTTTGGTAAATGATTTCACTCTTCACCTTCAGTTTCTCTGTTAAATTTGTTCTCACCTGTCACACTTCTTCGAAGTGATGTCACATTCTCAGATCTCAGGTAGGAGTTGTCTCCTTTAAAGCACCCGAACTTAGGACTGTACGATTTGGTCAACGTCCTGTGACCATAATTCACCTCACTAGCACCTTTAATGACACCTGTATGACATCACTGAAAGGGGAGGGGCCAGAGGAACAACATGGTTTAAAGTCTGAAGAGCCGCAGTTTACAGGTGAACGGCTGCGTAAAGACGAACAGGTGATAGAAAGCCGCTTCTCTGTCGCCTCTGACTCAGGGATGTGCAATTCACAACCACACACCACTCACAGCTGAACAATCCTCACCACAGATACTGCGCAACACATGAACACTGCACATGTACATACACACACATTTATTTTATTAATTATTCCTGTTTGATTTCATTTTCTATTTTACTTCTTGATGTTAAGGTATTTATGGAAATTTCTTTCTTTGATGTCGGTCACATCCCCCTGTGCTCAGTGAGGGAAGGGGGCAGCTCACTGTCAGCTTTCAGAAATGGCTGCCACATATCAGAAAGTGTTTTAACTTTATCCCTCAAACCATATCGAACTCTCCATGTGTAATACACCAGTGAGCTCAGGTAACTGGCTCTAAACTGAGTCGCAGCATTTGACTTCCAGATCCTTAGAATGATTTCTGTAGGAATTCCAGTCTGTACATTATAGTGCTTCATACAGAGACACTGAGGTTCAGTAGGGAAAGAGAATCATGAGTCTGAAAGCAGGTTTTTTTTTTTTTTTTTTTTTTTTATTGAAGTGGGCCCAGAAAACCTTATAAATCCTCCTGACTCAAAGTTCAGGAGGCAGTGACAACCATCATTTCTAATCTGAAGAAATGTGCTGTGGGAAGAGTTTCAGAGCTTTATTGTTGCATGTACAATGCCAAGACAGTACCACCATCGATACTGGAAAGGTACATAACATCAGATACACTGTAACCCAGTGGGACACCCCAACAGCCCCAAATCATCAGGGGACAAAAAGGGACAAACCCAACTGACCATGAAGGCACCGTACACCTGGTGATAGTCCAGAGGTGTGGTCACAAGCTCATATCAGATATTAGGCACTGTAAATCCTAAAAGTCTTAATCTGAGGGTGTTGGCTGCTAGGAGATTACAGACATGTTCTGAAAATATGTCAGAAACATTTGCCACCTCCTGTAAAATGAGTCCAGTCCAGTGGGAGATTTCTGGGATCAGGATCCGTCCTCTGCTCACAAGCAATAGGAAAGGGAGGGGGGGCAGGGGAGTGGGACTCCAATCTGCAGCTTTTCTTGAACTGGTGTTACATTGATCTCTTTAGTCAGACATATAGAAAATTTAGATATGGGGCGGAACAAAAATATGAAGTTTTAGACTCATCACTGTCTTTCAGTATTAATGAGATATTGCCTTCATTTGGTGTGCAGCTGAATTTCTGAGTTTCCAATGAATGGGTGAATGTCCTCGACAGAGGAGCCACCTTCCCAGAATATTTTTTATGCAGTTCAATGGTCGCTCGCTGTTGCTCAGACATCAGAGAGTTTTTCCGTAGACTCTGCATCAGTCTCGTTACTCGACCCAGACGCTGCAGCTTCCTGTTCAGCTTTCCCCTTTAGGTGTTTTCATCCTGAGCCTCCTACACATACAACATTATGAGATAAAACAAACAAATTAAGTAAATATTAAGTGAATGACCAAATTATTTCAGGTAAAGAGCGAAGCCTCTGCTCCACGTGATGCTCTGAAGTCTCATCTCATCTAACCCTCTCATCTAACCCTCTCTGAACTCTGAAGGTTTCCCTCTGCAGATTCTCTCCTCAACTCATCCAAAGACACATCCATCAATTTTCTATACCGCTTGATCTGTCAGGGTCGTGGGGGAGCTGGAGCCTATCCAGCTGACTACGAGCAAAAGGCGGTACACCAGTCAATCGCAGGGCCGACACACAAAGACAGACAACCACACACACACGTTGGGACAATGTAAAGTAGCCAGTTAACCTAATGTGCATGTTTTTGGGATTGGGGAAGAAGCCGGAGTACCCCGAGAAAACCCACGTAGGCACATACCGGTTCGAACCCTGAACCCTCTTCCTGGGAGGCGACAGTGCTAACTGTATCTTACTTACAAGAGTAAGATACAGTTCATGATGAAAAAGCAGCAGAATTAAGACAAACATGACATTAGCTGCATTCAAACCACAGCTTCAGGTAAAGAACAGCAAAAGAAATGAGCTGTGTGTGTGTCCTGTGTCGCTCTGGATCTTGTTGTTGTGTACGCAGCAGATGGAGCAGTTGTACTGTGTGTTGTGTTGAGACACTGCGGAGGTTTTCAGACTCCGTTCAGGCCGTTGAAGGTCAGAGCGTCTCTGCTCTGAAGTGTCAGATTACAGTCAGACAGTCCAAGGACACTGCAGCTGCAGGACGGGGCTCGAGTGTCTGCAGCATCTGATTAAAGCTCACACACTGAGACACTGAGCGCTAATGTTTGCTAGAGCTGCAGCTCAACACTCCCACGATGATTAACCAGATAATATCTAATAACTGAAATAAACTCTTTGAAACAGGATCAATAAAATTTTCTGTAGGTCTTTGTTGGAGCTGCAGTGATAAATTGGTTGATTGACAGAAAATTAATCAGCAACTATAAAATAAATAAAGTTTAAAAAATCCAATAGCAGTTTTTCTGTTTTCTATCGGTAAACTGAATCTCTGGGTTTGGACACAAACTGACGACAGACGTTCACAAAAGATTCATCCTGAACCAGCAGATTAATCCCAGTTTTTAAACTGTTGTTTGATTGTGTCTCAGTCCTAATCAGTGAAATGATTCATCAATAATGTCGAAAAATCGAAAATAATTGATGTTGTTTCAGACGTCTCCTTTAACAGATGTGTTCCTAAACATCAAATACGCAGCACGTGTCTCACACACTGAGCGATTAAGACAGAGGACTGAGTCGGTTTCTGAGCTCAGACCAAAACAGCCACACAGACCCTTCACAGGATGTGGTCGGGGTCCAGTCCGTGGATCAGCTAATGGTGTTTTTGGTAAAATATTGTGTAACATTAAAAAACGATGTGGACACAAATCCTTTAGATTAGTTTTCTTAAAGAGCAGCGACTCTAACCGTCCTGAGCTGAGCCGTTTCCTGTCACTGATCAGACAACGGAGACTTTGATGTGTCATTTGAGTCTCAGGTGGGAAAACAGCCTGTTAGGACGCTCTGCCTGAGAAGACAAGCTCAGGGGCTAAAGAGTCTCTGAGGAAGTTGTGTTGTAGTGGTTTGATTTTGTTTGAGCTGAGCTCAGACTCACAAACGTTCCTAGTTCAACCGTTTTCTCCCTTTATTGATCGCTAACCCTAACCCAATACAGACACAGGGTTAAAAACCGCAGAAACTTCCTGTCTGTGGGACCAGTGGTCCAGATTCCAGATGGACCCAGGTCACTGAGACATTGGACACAAAAGAGCATCAGATCCTCACAAACTGGAAACTTCACACTTTCAGTGTTTGTGTGAAAAATGTCTGAAATGTTGACTCAGTTATCATATCAACAGCGTTTTTAGATTTGGAACAAAGTGCTGATTAATGCAGTGACCATGGTAATGCTGTGTCTCCTCAGTGGTGGACCGGCAGGGCTGCGACCCCAATACTCGTTTCCTGGTTCCTCCTCGAAGCGTCCACTGGGTGGCGCTGCTGCAGAGAGGAAACTGCACCTTTAAGGAGAAGATCCTGAAGGCGGCAGCGTACAATGCCACCGCCGTTCTCATTTACAACAACTCCACGGACAAGACGGTCAAGATGGGACACGAAGGTCAGAGACATGTTTCACTGTCCTCATTTACCAAACTGATGTTTAACTCTGATGAACCCAGCGTCATTAAAACCACTGACCAGGGCAGGTGATGCAAAGTCACCCCGATCCTGCCAATCGATGTCAGCTTCTAAATATAAACAGGAACGTGTCATTAATTGATGAAGTCACTATTACGTCACATTTTATATGCATGTGTGTGATGCTGAATAAACAATAATAATCTTCCTGCAGTGAAAATGAGAAAAATCAAATGTAATAAAAACAAGCCTCAGATCAGCATCAACTGGATGATGCATCATGGGAAGTGAAGTTCTTATACTGTAGTTCTGACCATATCATTGTCTGTATGTTGCAGTACTGATAGAGCAGTACAGTGTAGTAGTGTGTGTGTGTGTCAGTGTTGCTGAGTCACTCTGATCAATAAAACTAATAAAAATCAGGCTCCAACACAAACCAGAGGTTCATGACATCCCAGAGCTTTGAGCCAATCAGGACTCACCTTCTCAGAGCGTAAATCTTATGCAGCTTAGTTCGAACAGTAAACGCAGTTTCACTGAGTCTCTGTCTTCAGCAGGTTTTAATGATGTTTGTGAAAAATAAAATTTTATTTGAGTTTTGATGAAATAAGATTTGACCTGTAACACTTCATCTTATGACCCATTTTATTTTATAAAGTCTAGTTATATTTATTTATGATGAAATAAAAACAGTGATGGATCATTTCAAACCAAACCACCTTCGCTCTGTGTCAGAGAGAAAAACATGAACATGCTGCTGAGTTCAGAGGCTGAATCACTGAGTGTGAAACAGTTTGTCTCACACGTCAGGAATCTGTGGTTTATGTTGTTGTTGGTGACTCATCCAGCCTCACCCAGCCTCACCCTGTCAGAAACTGAACCCTGAGGTGACAGCTGGTCTCTGCCAAAACCTTTAATTCTGATCCACATGCGTGATATCCAGGTGTGGTCTGAACATGTCTCACCTGCAGCTACAGATTCCTGCTCCCTCCTCCTCCTCCCTCTGGTTTAAAGGAGCAGTTTGGATCTTTTCATGTTTTCTTGCTCTCAGTGAACCTCAGTGTTTCAGTCCCTGTTTCCTGAAGGTCTCTCTCAGTCCACCCTTTGTGATTCACCTGTTGTTCTGTGTATAATCTCGTTGCTCTACTGTCCCTTTGTCAGTTCGTCCTGCCCGAGTTCTCACCCTTGTCTCTTCACGCTCTGTTATGTGGAGTCTGGGTTCATGCCCAGGTCTCTTCCTGTGCCTGACCCTTGTGTGTTTCCCTCCTTTTTGGACTCACTTGTGTTACCTGTTTTCCTCAGGAAGGATTTTGGGGGGTTGGGTTTGTGTTTGTGTTTGAGTGTTGTGTACTTTATGGATGGTGCTTTATTGTCAGTGTGTGTCAGTGAATCAGTCCGTTCTGGGGTTCTGTTTCTGCGTCCTCTTCCCTTCTAGTCCTGCCCACAGAGCTGAACTCTAACAAGATTATTATTTTTGGGCTAATCTGATTACTTGACAGTAATGGGATTACTCTGAGGGTTATTATATTATACGCTGTTTGATCAAGCTCATCATTAAAACCTTTCCAATAATCTGATTACTCATTTATTCTTTAGTTCTCAGGGAAACAGGTAATGTACCTCATGCACAATCTGATTATCTCTCAAATAATGTGATTACTTACTTACTGATCAGATTACATGGCCATTTATTGAGACAGATGTGTTTAGATAAGCAGATCCCTAAACTCCAGTAAGCAGGAAACAGTCTGAGGACCAGATCTGATTCAGTCCTGAACCCTGAGTGGAGAAATTCATTTTCAGAAGTGGACTTGGTTAATGTTTTGTGGTCCTGGTTCTTGTCCCGGTCCTGGTTCTGTGTGCAGGTACTGGTGACACAGTGGCGGTGATGATCACAGAGGCGTACGGTAAAGAGATCCTGGCTCACCTGGAGAGAAACATGACGGTCTTGGTCTCCGTGGTGGTGGGTCAACGCGGTCCCACAAAGAACATCAACCGAGGCTCACTGGTCTTCGTGTCCATCTCCTTCATTGTCCTCATGATCATCTCGTCAGCCTGGCTCATCTTCTACTTCATCCAGAAGATCCGCTACACCAGCGCCAGGGACCGCAGCCAGGTAACTGGCTAACACGCTAATATACAGCTAACAGGCTAACGTACGGGCTAAATCCCCCCCCAGCTCAGATGAACCTTAATATTTAATGAGATGAATCTCTGCTGAGAGTTCAGTGGAGCAGTGGGTGGTCACCTTCCCCTCTCTCCCTTCCCCTCAGTGTAATCCAGCCTTCCTCTCAGGACTCTGTCTCCCGTCCTCCCCCTCCCTCCTCTCCCTCCAGCTGCAGGACGTCCTTCAGTAAACAGACAGAGACAGAGTTTAAACTCTCCTGCTTCAGTCATCAGGACAAAACTGTCAGAAAATATCTGCTCCTCTGATAGAACACTGAAGACTCTGTCCCACACGGTCCCACACTGTCCCACACTGTCCCACACTGTCCCACACTGTCCTACAGTTGGAGCTCTGTGTGGTGGAGCTTATATACATAAAAACACGTTTGAAAAACTAGAAAAAAAAACCCAAAAAAACAAGAGTAAATCACATGAAGGACATGACGTGGTGAAGAGGAGTGAGATGTAAATTCTAAATGTTTATGACAAAGACGTAACAAAGAGCTGAGGGAAACATCCTGGACCAGACTTTACTTTATTATGGGACATGAGGAGAGATGAACGAAGACACTGTTTGTCTGAACAGACACTTTATTTACTAATGTACTGATTCATTTTCACTGTCCACACACTTTTGGACATATAACACTCTGTCCTCTGTCTCTCTCAGCGTCGTCTTGGTGATGCAGCAAAGAAAGCCATCGGGAAGTTGACAACGAGAACTGTGAAGAAAGGGGACAAGGTAAAAACTCAAGATACACAATCGTTGATCAACCACCACTCAGAACCAGCACAAAGTGTTGCTGAGTAAAGCTGCTGTGAGCTGTCTTGTTATCATGTCCTCTGCCCTCTGTGTGTGTGTTTAAATTGTGTTGTTGTGTCTGTGTGCTGTAGGAAACCGATCCAGACTTTAACCACTGTGCGGTGTGTATCGAAGCGTACCAGCTGAACGATGTGGTTCGAATTCTGCCCTGCAAGTGAGTCTCATCAGCAGAGGCTGTTTCCACAGGGTTCTCAGACTTTATCATAGGGTTCTAGCAGTTCAGTGATATCACCAGTATCACCAGTCAGACCAGTATCACTCAGAAGGATCCACCTCAGACTCTCTGAGGTCTGTGTTTTCAGATGTTTAGACGATGAGTTTTCACTCAGCTGTGATTTGATGATAAAATGTCTTCAGATGAATCATGTCTCTGTCTCTCCGCAGACACGTCTTCCATAAAGTGTGTGTGGACCCGTGGCTGAACGAACACTGCACCTGTCCGATGTGTAAACTGAACATCCTCAAAGCTCTCGGCATCATGGTGAGTCCCCGCCACAGGTGACTGTTGCGTTGCGTTGCGTTGTTGCATTACTGGCAACAAAATCAGAGCCATGAATGAAGCATGGAGATGAGATAAAATTGCCAGGTGGCTGTACCTGTGGATGTAAACAGTAAAATTACATAACTAGAAAATAAGAAACATTGGACAAACTGGAGATGAGTGTGGACGGCCGAGACTACAGGACATCTTTGACATGAGAGGGAAGACTTTTTTCTTTTTGTCACATGATGAGCAAACGTTTCTGACAACGTTTTGCACATTAAAAGCTTATCAATATGTCTATTGATCCTCAGTATTTGTCACATTATTGCAAACTCAGGACCGATGACTTGTTTTATCGGTGATCTGATTGGTCGGTGGTCGGGCTGTTTCTCTTACCAGATCAGATCAGAGTAACATCATTAATCCCTGGAGGGAAATTCTTTGGTTACAATCAAACTCCCAATAGAAAATGAAGAAAGTGAAACGTAGTACACAGAGAGTTAGAAGACAGAGGTAAGATAAAAAATTTCTAAAATAAATAAAATTAAATAAAAAAACCCCCAAAAAACTACAATACCCCCCTTTAGAATATACGTATACCCCAATATCAGAAAAAAGTAAAACGTATTTTCATATTTACATATGTACAGGAGGTTTAAAATGACGTATACACAGGATATATGGAGTCTGTGATTTTTAGAGTTCAGAGATATGTAGTTTGATTGCAAGAGACAGGAATGATTTCCTGTGTCGCTCTGTTGTGCAGCATGGAAGAATGAGTCTGTTACTGAGCGAGCTCCTGTGTCTGATCAGCACATGGTAGACCACCATCAGTTCCTTTGTCTTCATCATATTGAACTGTAGGTGGTTTCTCCTGCTGACAAAGTTGTCCACTACAGTCCTGTACTCACTCTCATCACCACCAGAAATAAATCCAACTTCTGCGGAGTCATCAGAAAACTTCTGAAGGTGGCAGGACTAGCTGAAGTCAGTGGTATAGAGAGTGAAGAGGATAGGAGAGAGCACGGTCCCCTGTGGAGCCCAGGTGTTGCTGACCTCTGCCAGTCAGATAATCAACAATCCAGGACACCAGTGGGGCCACCTGCATCACTGTCAGCTTCTCACCCAGCAGAGTCAGCCTGATGATGTCAAACACATTGGAGTAATAAAGAAAACATGATCCTCACAGTGCGCACTGGCTTGTCCAGGTGGGTGTAGACTTGGTTGAGCTGGTAGATGATAGCGTCATCCACTCATGTTGAAGCCATAGTGAAATACTCCACATAGCTGGGGGGGGCACAGGTCTTCAGGGCCAGCTGTCTTCTCACCTGGTCAGCAGTGAAGCTCAGTGCGTAGGTGTCAAGTAGGAGAGGGGTGTAGGTGCTTCCTTGGTGAGTGCAGTCAGGGGAGTCAGAGGAGGAGGTGCGAGTGAGGTCTTCATATGGAGATCTGGGAGAGCAAGAAGAGGAGGGGGGAGGGAGAGAAAGTGGAGTTGATGGTTGCTGTTGTACTGCAGAAGAGTCTGTTGGGGTGCCTGCTAGTCTGTCACTCCTTAAGTGTCTCCTTACTCAGACAAGAGGCACATAGCAGGGAGAGAGGTGAACCAGGTTGTGATCTTACCTGCCCAGCGGGGGGAGGGGGGAAGAGCTGTTAGCATCCTTAACATTAGCATACAGCAGGTCTATTGTTCTTCCTTCTCTGATAGCACAGCTCACAAACTGTGTGAAAGTGGGAAGTGTGGAGTTCACATTAACATGGTTGAAGTCACGAGATAGCAATGAATGCACTCGGGTGATGATTCAATTCAATTTTATTTCTATAGCGCCTTCCACAATCAAAATTGTCTCAAAGCGCTTCACAGAGACCCAGAGTCTGACCCCAGATCAGCACTGAAGGAGACA
>JBBMJY010000002.1:24771674-24786347 GCA_037833715.1 Toxotes lorentzi | reverse complement strand
TTAGAGGAGCAGCATTCAGATTACAGAACAGTTAGTGGATACTGTGTGCTCAGCAGATTACAGTTATGATGGGAAACGGTTGAGTCTGTAACTGGGCTATTGCAGAGTGAATAACATCACATGCAGTGTTTGGGTTTGCAGAGGGGGGAACATAAACTGCCACCATGATAACACAAGAAAAACTCCCTGGGCAGATAATATGCAGATGCCGTGTATGACAGCACACAGTGCAACATCTGGCCGAAGATGTGCTCCTTCAAAGTGATGTGAGCGGGATTACACCACCGATTATTCACAAGAATGGTAAGCCGTCCCCCTTTGCGCTTACCGCTCCTGACGCAGTCTCTGTCGGCTCATACCGTGTGGAAGCCCCTGATGGTAGCGTTGTTGTCAGGAACATCCTGGTGCAGCCATGTCTCCATGAAGCACATCAAACTGCACTCACAATGCTCTCACTGGCTATGGGACAGTAACATCAGCTCGTCCTTCTTATTCGCGAGGGACCTCACGTTCCCCATGATGATAGAGGGGAGACACGACTTAAAGCTTCTACGAGTCAGCCCTCGTAGTTTCAGAGCCTCCCTCTTCCTCCGTAACTTCTTGTTTCCTCTGCATCCCCTGTGTGTCTTACACCAAAATTCCCTCCAAAGTCTGAGTGAACAACAGGAGCAGGAGGAGGCCTCATGGTGGTCAGACGCTTGGTAAATAATAAATGTGACGGCCAGATGTGTTAATGTCTGTATAACAGCTGTTAGTGACTGACCTCTGACATCTGATCTCTGTCCTCAGACCAGTCTTCCCTGTGTGGACAGCGTGGTGTTGGACGTGGAGCGTTTGGGTGTCAGTCAGGCGTCCGGCAGCCAGAGGGCGCCACTGGGCGACAGCAACCAGCCATCCATCAGCTTGGAGCCACTCAGCCCCCCCCACCCTGAGGCCACGCCCAGAACACCTGCTGACATCACCATCGCCGTGACCAGTAAGAACTCAGCACAACATGACACAATATACTCAAGACTTAAATCACAATCCTGACACAAACGTCAGCACTTTACTGCAATTAAACACTACAGGCAATATGAAGTGGCTTAGAGACATCTTCACAATGTCACACAGCAACTTTACACTGTCACACAGCAACTTCACAGTTATAAGATCATTTAATAATCAAGCGATTGTCTGTGGAGAGCTGAATTATTTTGATCCACTTCCCTCACAATCTTCTACCTAAATAAATTATTTATTTTTGAAACATTCAGTTTAAATCAAAGATCTAAGATTTAACAGTTTGAAAAAACTGATTTAACATTGCTGTGGGTTTCTCCTGTGGATTTAAAGACAATGTGACACATTTTGCTTTAAAAGCTAATGTTTAAGCTCACAACAGAATAATAAGATAATTTACTCACAGGCAGAGGTGAAGGTGATTCTGGCTGGTTTCACATTTCAGAAACACTTTATGTTTTTTTCTGCAGTGTCTCAGATTGTCCAACAGATGGAGCCAGTTACATCATAAACACACTGACTGTACATACATATGAACAGGTGAAACTGTGTGTGTGTTTAACACATTAATGAGACACAAAGAGCTGGAGCTGGAGAACATTTATTATTTTTGCTTGAGAAAGTAAATAAACAGTAAATCGATTATCAAAGTTGTCACTGCTTACATTGTTTTTTTTTTTGATGAACTGATCAATTATTTGACTGATTGTTTCAGCTCTGTACATCATTATCAATCCTCTGAACCTGCACAAAAGGCATCAAACAGCCTATAATCAGGGCGTTGTGATGGTTTTGGTCAATAATTCATCATCATTCTTGTTTTTCTGTTTCGTCAGGCGGCGGTCACTTCTTCAACAGAAATTCGATGTCTCCTCGTAATGTCGTCTGTGAGATGGAGCTGCCGGACATTCAGGCCTCGCTGGACCTCTATGACAACAAATCCTGAGGCCTGTCGTTACACATTCAACGGCCCACCATCCACCACTACCACCCCTCCACCTGCTGATGAACGGAGGAAGTGTTTCACAGTGGGGGGGTCTGATAATGACAGCCTGGAGGGACTTTTGAGCGTTTATTCCATCAGACTTTCTTCAGACTTAACACAGACTCGCTGATTCTGGTCTCAGCTTAGACTCGTTAGCTTGGTGACACTCTCGTGTTTTTATTTTCTCCATAAGAAGAAAAACTGGAGGAAGTGGAGCTGGTTGTTGGGTCAGTGTTAAAAAGTTGTTTTCAAACAAGAGATCCAGAGAATTCCAGGTTTCAGCCCAGGAACCAGGACCTGACCTAGATTCCTCTGGTGGAGCTGAGGGTGATGTTGTTGTTGAGGTACTGGAAGAGTTCTTTAGTCCCTAAAAGCATTCTTGGTGAAGTATGAAGTACTTGGGTCCCTGGAAAATGTCCTGAATTCCTCGAACAGTTTTTGAAGAGGTCTTGGTTTATGAGTTCCTGGGCTTCTTGAGTTTATTGGAACAAATCTTGAGTTCTAAACAAGGTTCTTGGATTCCTTTAAAAGGGCTCCTGGATCCCAACAAGCTCCTGTAAAATTTGCTGGATTATTTAAAAGGTTCTTAAGAAATTTTCAGAGATCCTAAAAAGTTTCTTGGGTTCCTGGTAAAGTTTGTGAGTTCCTAAAGATGTTCATGATTTCTTTAATGGTTTCCTGGAAAAGTTCCCAACCTCCTAAAAGGGTTCCCTGAAACATGACTTGGATCCTAAAGGGGTTCTTGGAAAACTTTTGGATTGACTAATATGTTCCTGAAAAAGTTCTTTAGATCCTTAAAATGTTCCTGGAAATGTTTCTGAGTGCCTAAAGCTGTTCTTGGGTTCTGGAAAATGTTTCTGAGTTCTTAAAATGCTTCCTGGAAAGCTTCCCAAGCCCAGAGCATTCTCTTTGTGGAAAGGGTTTGTAGAATATCCTAAAGAGGTTCTTGAATTCCTTAAAAGGTGCCTGGGTTTCTGGAAATGTTCTTGACCACCTCAACAGATTCTACAAACTTTTATGTGGTCTTTTAAAAGGTTCTTGGCACAAAAAAAGTTCCTAAAAACTTTACTGGAAAGTTCCTGAGTGCCTAAAATGGTTCCTAGACAGGTTCTTGAAGTCTTGAAAAGGTTCCTGGAAACATTTCTGAGGTCTTAAAGAAGGTCTTGCATTTCCATAAAACTTCCCAGTTCATACAAAGATTCCTGAAACGGTTCCTGAAGTTTGGAAAGGGTTCTTGTGTACCGGAAAACAGGTCCAAAGATCTATACTCAGTTCTGCCTCACCTAAACCTAATCATACCTAACAGCAGCTGGGCCAGAACCAGAGCAGACCCAAAGAACCTGAACCCAGAAAAGGCTCTTGTCAATGTTCACTGATGTTCTGCTTTCAGTCAGTCATAACTCTGGAACCCCTCTTTGGATGACTGACCATTAACAAACACTTGGGAGTCAGAGTCTGGAGTCTTGTGACCTGGACCTGGGTCAGAATTCCATGTGTATAAATTTTGACTGAGCAAGCCTATGATCACACTGGAACCACAACCATATGAGGACCTGGATCCTGACGCTGATCCTCTGGAGGAAACAATCATGTGAACTTTAACAGTGTTAACTCCCCTGTAGCAAAAAATGTGTCTCTTTACAATAAAGAGACGTTAGACTTAAAGGAACAGTCCAACATTTCAGTAAACCTCCTGGTCTATGTTCAGTAAAGTGGAGTTTGTCGGGGAACTGTTCTGGATCCTCTGGTCTTCTTAAAGATTTAAAGGAACACTTTAATATTTATTGAACCCTTATGCTTCCCTTTCCACAATCAGATAAGAAGTTTCATGTTAGCTTCATCAGAGACCGGTCTAGGGTGTGGTTAGCCTAGCTTAGCACAAAGACTGGAAGCAGGTGGAAACTGTTAGTGTAGTGCCATCAAAGGAACACCAACAACTTCAAGTCTCTTTGATTTTTATGTCTCTATCTAACCAGCTAGTCAGCTGTGTTTGGTCGACAGTCGAGTCCACGCATCTGCAAACATTTGACGGGGATGCTCAGGACTGGGAGTGGCAGTCTGTCCATCAGTAGTCCAGTTTCCATCCACTCTGTTGTGTGAATATGGAGCGATCCACACAGTTGGAGGTGGTCCCATCACAGTGCTATTAAACCACTGCAGAAGAAGAGGACACCACAAGATGAGATGGGTTTTGTCCAAAACCCAAAGATCTTCACTTACTGAACTGAAAATCTGACTCTGGAGAAACTGACAGAATTAAATATCTGAAAACTGACAATTAATCAGCTATCAAAGTAGTTGACAGTTTTCTGTCAGTTGATTAATCAGCTAATCTTTGCAACTGTACTTTGCATTAGTGAGTCCAGGTTATGGACAAAGAACATGACAGTTTCATAGGTTCATCATAGAGTCAAAAAGATTTTGAGTTTAAAAAAAAAAGTTCAAATAATTCAAAATTTTTGTCATCATAAGTCAACCTTTGTAAACCTGTAAAATAAATATGTATGTGTAGAAAAGTGTGACACTCAGGTTATGAGGTTTGACCCTGTCCTTAGACCTGAACCTGACTGGAGACGGCCGTCCAATCGCAGAGCAGAGTCTGGTCAAAGGGCAGATGGTTCCGCTGTCTTCATCTCTGCTGCAGGTGTCTTAGATTTTCAAGCTCTTCAGAGACGCAGTTTGAATTCAGATGCAGCACATTAAAATTTTACTTATTTTCAACAGCATCATCAAATTTAATTGAACACCAGACCTCAGTTTTCTGCTTTGTATCTGAACACAAATGTTCACAAAAGCACTTCTTTCTCATCTTCTTCAGCTTTTTCTCATCTTTATTTTACAGGTTTACAAAGGTTGATTTACAACTATAAAATCAAAAATCAATCTTTTTAACCCTAATGAACCCATAGTTCAGCAGGTTGCTCAGCTGCTGAGTGTGAAGTGTTATAATAAAATTTTAAATCAGGATTCACTGTCACCTGTCACTACATCGTTTTGTCTTAAAACTGTGAAATCTTCTTCTGTTAAGCTCTTAGGAGTCACTGCTCTCTTCCTATTGGCTCACAGACCTGGTAAGGTGTGGGGTCTGCAGGTGGACCCACTATGAGTGCAGGACTTCAGTTTTTGGTCAAGAAACCATGACTGCTGTGTCTCTTCTTTATGTTTATGTCTCTCCAGCAGAGGGTTTCCTGAAGTGACAGACTGCTCCTTTAAAGTATATTAAACAGCTTCTGAATTACTCAGTGTGTAATAATCAGATATAAACAGCATTATACAATCTATAACCTGACTGATCAATCAATATTATCTCTGAAGTGACCTGAGCACGTCCTGATGGTGTCTAATAGAGTCCTGCAGAGTGTCTTTACTGCCTCAGCATTAAATGTCATTAAAGTGTCTCTAAATCTCATTAAATGTCAGTGTCTTTAAATGTCATTAAAGTATCTTTAAATGTCATTGAACCAACTGTCATTTTGTCCATGAACACGCAGACTCAGTGAACGTGTCGTCATTTCTTGGTGACTCAGAAACACATCTGACTCTGTACATCCAAAATAATCAGATCCACAGAAAGATGCTCACAACTGATGAATGAACACATTTTTCAGAAAACCTAAAATTAACTGAAAATAATGACTGAAACGATAAACCGAGGAAACAAAGCAGGATCAGTGTCTGTCTCAGCCTGGACTTGAGGATGTGAGGTCACAGACTGTCTTTATGCTCCAGCCACACCCTCCAGGTAACATCGTCTGCTCTCATCTGCCAACCGTTCAGTCATTCCTATGTGAGACACTGCAAAACACATATAATCACTCTGGCCCCTAAATGTTTTAGTCAGTATAGTTTTACCGGAGCCTGTGAATGATACAGAAAAACAAACAAAACGTCACACGTTCTTTGTTGCAGTCGTTAGTGTTGTGCTAACAGCAGCCGCAGCTCTGTGACTGGTCCATCTGAATCCGTTATATATATTGTTTTGTATTTTTGAATTAACTTTTTATATTGTAAATTAAAAACTTTTTGTGATTTTTCATCTTTGGCTCGTTTCTTTTTTTCTGTTTCAAGTTTAAACCAAAGACGTTAAAAAAAATCACAGTACTTTTACTGTGAAACTGTAACTGCAGGAAGTACCTTTACTGTGAAACTGAGAATACTTGTGCACTGTAACTGAAGTATGGTTTTGACTGCAGGTTTTTGACACCGGTACGTTCACTGTAGTACTGTAGTAGTTCTCCTTGCAGTTAAAGGAACTAATCGCCCCTGGTGTTGTGAATAAAAACGAAAATAAAAATAAAAACAGCTGAACGTTTTTATTTATTTTTTTCTGTGACGCCATGACGCAGCGCGCTCAGGGTGCGTGTCCAGAGTCGTCAGACCCGGAAGTGATGTACAGTCAGCTGACCGAGTGAAAATAACATCAGGTTCGTGTTTTTCTGAAACGAGCGGAGTCGCCGTTTTGTCCCGGTGTTTCCCAGCGGGGAGGGGGGCGTAGTATCTCCCGGGTTTTCCCGGCGGGGAGGGCAGTATCTCCCTTGTGTACCAGGCGCAGGGTGAGATGTGGATCCAGCCGGAGGAGGTGTTGCTGGCCGGGGCTTTGTGGGTCTCTGAGCGGGCCAACCCGTTCTTCATCCTGCAGAGGAGGAGGGGGCACGGCCGCGGAGGGGGACTCTCCGGTGAGTACGGCTACGCAGTGTCTTGGTCCGGTCCTGGTTTGTATGATTCACAACAGTATGCCAAGGACACGAGGGGGTCTGGGCCGGGGACGGGGGGCAGATCCAGTCCAAAGACCTTAAACCGTTTTAGTTTGAGAAAACGGTCCAAACTCAAGGTCCATAGACGCCTCCCTGAGCCGTTACACAAGGTTTTCATCAGTGGGTGGAGTCCGTTCGGTTGTCATGGAGACGAAACCGTGGAAACATTAAACGCTACGTTACGTGCAGACACACATTTATTCATATTTATTATTTATTGTTCGTGAACCGATCGCATGCCTGGTTTGTAAAGCGAGCCCTCAGATACATGTACTGCAGTACAGGTACACAGTCAATTACAAGCACCTCAAACTTTGCTTCGTCACTTCCCCTCAGTAAATGTTCACAGACCAATGAAACCAAAGCGTTTTTCCTCTGAACCGTCAGGACGACGGTTAAAGTTTCAGAAGGACCCTGAACACAGCACGCATAGTTCACATTGTTCTGTTTTATTATATTTTCCTGCTGCTCCTGGTTCAGCCTCTGACACCAGCTCTGGTCTGGAGCGCAGACTGGGCTCTGAGCTGTGACCTTTAACCCTTGTTCAGTTCATATGATGCAGGTTTTACAGTCAGCTGCTGCTCAGAAACTGGATTTCTGGAGTTTATATCTGTCGTTTGTACAGCCCCGTACAAAGTGTTTGACCTGGTGAAGGTAAAACCAGGTGGCCAAACAACCCTGCTCCATGTTGTTGTTTACTTGCAGTTTGCAAACAGCTTTAAGGTGCGTTGTCACCACCTTCTGGTCGTAATAACACTTTTCCTACTATGAGGCGCCAATAAAAATGAGAGTGGCATAAATGATTCTGTTTTTTTAATTTAATTATTATTTGAAAATTCAAAAATCCGTCCTCAGTCTGATCAGGTCAAACTGTTGACGCCGCTTTTAAACGTGTTCACTGATGTTTCCTTCACCTGCTGCTACAGCTGAACCTGCATCTGAGACAGTTTGATGTCTGCTCAGAAAAACATGAACAAATCAACATACGACTGAAATCAGTTACAACAAACATCACAATACTGTTGTTGAACTGCAGCCACAGCTGTGACAGTGAACCCAGATTATGATGATTCATCAGACTCAAACATGAGGAAACCCCCCAGTGATGTCATCAGCAGTCAGCTGACAGGAAGCCAGCTGTGTCCCACACTGTCTCCTGGCAACATCAGCTGATCTGTGTGTTTATGTGTTTAACTGTTCACGTGTTTCTCTGTTAGTCATAGTTTAGATGAATCACTGAGCCGATGAGGACTCTGGTGGTTTTGCTTTTAGTTGTAACATTCAGGGAACCCCCCCACCACCACCACGACTCTCCCACCACCACCCAGGGTAAGGCTCAGTTAAATGTAAAGGTGAGGGGAATTAGACTGTGTGAACTGTCTGTCTGTCTGTCTCTACCTGTCTACCTGTGTGCAGGTCTCCTGGTTGGGACTCTGGATGTGGTTCTGGACTCGAGTGCCAGAGTGGCTCCATACAGGATCCTGCTACAGACTGCAGACTCTCAGATCTACTGGAACATCGCCTGTGGTGAGTCAGCTGGACTCTGCTGGACTGAAGTGAACTGCACTGGACCAGACCGGACTGGACTGGACTGGACTGGACTGGACCTGAGCAGGGGAACTGGCTGAATGGTAGTTGAACCTGAGCTGTGTCTTGCAGGCTCGTCCAGGAAGGAGATCACAGAGCACTGGGATTGGCTGGAGTCTAACCTGCTGCAGACCATCTCCATCTTTGATAATGATGAAGACGTCACCACCTTCGTCAAAGGAAAGATCTCTGTATGTCACTTCTTGTTTGTTTTCCTCAGATCATTTCTCTCCCTCTGTGCACCTGTCAGTAAGTGATGTCACTTCCTGCAGGGTATCATCGCAGAGGAGAACCGGATGAAACAGGGAGATGAGCAGGAGGAGGACTGCGGGAAGTTTCGGGAGGCGGAGCTGAAAATGAGGAGGCTGTTTGGGATGCCTGACGAGGAGAAGCTGGTGAATTATTACTCCTGCAGCTACTGGAAGGGAAGAGTCCCACGGCAAGGCTGGCTTTACCTGTCAGTCAACCACCTGTGCTTCTACTCCTTCCTGCTGGGCAAGGAGGGTATGACATGCCAATCACAGGCCAGAATATAATTATTTCACTCACACAATCTGAGCAACAGGAAACAATTTTCTTGATTATGTTTTAAAACTGTGAAAATTTAGTTAAACAGCCTGTTTTACCTGAACGCACCTGTCAGAGGGAACAACACACACACACACGATCACAACCTGCCACTCCCTCGAGTTTTATTTGTCATTCATATATTTCTATGAGTTTGATCTCCACTTCCTGTCCCTCCTCCCTCAGTGACCCTGGTGGTGCCGTGGACGGAGGTGACCCAGCTTGACAAAGACGCCACTCTGGTGTTTCCTGAGAGCATTCGAGTCTGCACACGTCACACCGAACATTTCTTCTCCATGTTCCTCAATATCAATGACACCTTCAAGCTGATGGAGCAGCTCGCCAACATCGCCATGCGTCAGCTGCTTGATAACGAAGCCTTCGCCGCCGACCGCTCGCTGCCCAAACCATGCAAGACTCTCAAGAACGTGTCTGCACTCAAGAGGTCTCAGAAACCAGAACACTGAAGGACTGATGGGAACCTGTGGCACGAAATCACTACAGACCTGAATGAACAGCTGTGTGTGTGTGTCAGTGTGTCTGTGTGTTTGTCTGTGTCTCTGTGTTTGTGTCTCTGTGTGTGTGTCTGAGTGTGTGTGTCTGAGTGTGTGTAACAGAGCAGTTTCCTGACTGATGATAAATGTCAATCAGTGTAAACAAAACCTTGTGTCCCTCTGTCTCAGCAGTTTTTCTACCTGAACCATCAAACTAACTGTGACTGTCTCTCATTCTGTACTCTCTGTCATTGACCTTTGACCTCGGACCTGATCAGCTATTTCCTGTCCGTGTCACTCCCGCAGGGATCTGGACGCCCGGGCAAAGAACGAGCGGTACCGAGCAATGTTCAGACTGATGCAGGACGAGCGTCTGGATGGACACACGGACTGCACGCTGTGGACGCCATTCGCTAAGATGCACGTGGTCGGACAGCTGTTCATCTCCAACAACTACATTTGTTTTAACAGCAGAGAAGAAGACCTGTGTCAGCTCATCATACCACTAAGAGAGGTAAACACGTGTTTGGCTTTTACTAAACATTTTATCTAAGGGAAATGTGATGTTGACTTTCTGAAGAACCTGAACCTCTCAGACCCTGACGGACATCCTGTCCACCTTTGAAGACTGATAAGCGATTTTCTGCTGCTCTGCTCCTCAGGTGTCCATCGTGGAGAAGGCGGACAGCAGTAGCGTCCTGCCGTGTCCTGTCTCCATCAGCACCAAGAACAAAATGAATTTCCTGTTTGCCAACCTCAAAGACAGAGACTTCCTTGTCCAACGCATCTCCGACTTCCTTCAGCGAACACCTGACAGCTTGTGGGGCGATACCAGCCCGCTGTCTCTGATTGGTCACTCGGTATGGCACTCATAGAGAGGGTCAGATCTTCTACAACCAAAATGATTCATGGGAAACAGGATGCAGATAGATTGTACATCAGAAAGATTGGAACTGGAATGATTGGAATGTTTAAAGTGTGTAGTTATACTACCACCATGTGGCTGAGCAGTGCACCTGCTGTCGGCTAAGTATCAGATCACATGATTGTTGGCTGCTCTCAGACGTCGTCAGAGGATTGTGGTTAGAGAGAAGAATCATCGCAGCAATTTAGTTCCAGTTTTATTATGATGTTTTTTGATGTGTCTACAGGGACCCTCCAGCGTCCCCTCTTCCTCGTCTGCAGGTTCTGAGTCCGTCCCCAGGGGGCGTCATTACCACCCTGGTCTGCCCACAGCCAGCCAGGGTCTGCTGCAGCTCTACCACAGAGATGCTCCAGAGGACCTGGGACCCAAAGCCGTGAGTTCAAGTCCCAGCATGTGGGGGCATGTGTTGAGCATGTGTTGACGTATAAGACAAAGCTAAAATATTTTAGTTCCTGTGTCAGACTGTAGAAATAGATCCTCCTTTGGCTTCTTCGCCTTCCTCTCCTTTCCTCCTTCACCTCCTTTTCCCTTCTGAAGATGAAGGAGAAGATGAAGGAGGAGGCGTGGAACATCCATTTCTCAGAGTTTGGTCGAGGTGTCTGCATGTACCGAACATCCAGAACCAGAGAACTGGTCCTCAACGGGATCCCAGAGCGCCTGAGAGGAGAGCTGTGGCTGCTGTTCTCTGGTCAGTGTTCAGCCATTCATTCATTCATTCACTCATTCACTCACCTGGGAGGAGAGCTGTGACTGCTGCTGTGTCCACCTGTCTATCCAGGAGCGCAGAATGAGATGGCGACCCACCCTGGTTACTATGGTGACCTGGTGGAGCAGGCCATGGGGCTGTGTTCGTTGGCTACAGAGGAAATCGAGCGTGACCTCCATCGCTCGATGCCCGAACACAGAGCCTTCCAGAACGAGACGGGCATCGCAGCGCTGCGCCGCGTTCTCACCGCCTACGCCCACCGCAACCCGGGCATTGGATACTGCCAGGTAAATTATAAAAACAAATAAAATAAAGTAAAATAAAAGTAGTAAAAGTAATTTAAATAAAATTTAAGATATGATAAATGCTTATATGTAACATAAAATGAAAACACTGGGAGCCGCTCAGTCAGAGGCGGCCGCGCATTTTACAGTAAACACAAAACAGCTTGATGAATCTCAGTGACGGCTATGACACGTAGCAGGAAGGACACGCCCCCTGTGCCTTAATTTAAATACTGTTTTATCTGAAACACTCTCTCTTCCCCCCTCACCCCCCCTCCAGGCTATGAACATTGTCACCTCCGTCCTGCTGCTCTACTGTACAGAGGAACAAGCCTTCTGGCTGCTCGTGGCTCTGTGTGAGCGGATGCTGCCCGACTACTACAACACCAGGGTTGTAGGTCAGGACGTCTGACCTGGAGTCAGCGTTTAAAGCCAAAGCATGAGCGTCACAATAAAGTGTCTGTGTGTGTCTGTGTCTGTGTGTCAGTGTGTGTCACTGTGTGTCAGTGTGTGTCTGTGTGGGGGGTCCTGTGAGGATTAATACTGCACCTACTTACCTGGAGAGTTTAATGTGATCAGAGGTGAACCAGTGATGAGCAGCCACAGGGGGGCGATGTCCTAGTCTGATGTGGTTTCTGTTCATGCAGGGGCTCTGGTGGATCAGGGGGTGTTCGAGGAGCTGACCCGGGCCTTCCTCCCACTGCTGTATGAACACATGCAGGAGCTGGGAGTCATCTCCACCATCAGCCTGTCCTGGTTCCTCACCCTCTTCCTGTCTGTGATGCCGTTTGACAGCGCCGTCCTATTGGTCGACTGCTTCTTCTACGAGGGCATCAAGGTCATTTTCCAGGTACTGACCCACTGTTAACTGGATACGGACTGTTAACTGTCATCCTAGTTCGCTGACACGCCACAAGCCAAGCTGATGTCGAAGAGTTAGAGCGCCCTCTCCTGGTTCACAAACGTTCAAACCGGTCATTAGAGTTTGGATAATTACTTTTTACGTTCAAACAAATGTTGGAATTTCCAATAACAGGTGACAGCCTTATAACTGCCTGTCATCTCATTGGTTAACTACTTCTTCTGTGAGGTCATCAAGGTCGTCCTCCAGGTACAGACTGACAAACGTAGGAGGTCACAGCATGAACTGATGATTGAAATGAATAATAAAAATCAAACACCATACAAAGGTGTGAACACAGAGCAGTAACTGTCTGGACTGAAGTGTACGATAACTGTGTGATGACCTCATTTCTCAGAGCAGCGTACATACTGTGACATGTGTTCATGGAACTACTTCCTGTCTCTACCGTTGTGTCAGGGAACAGCTCTGCTACCTATAATTAAACTACTTCCTTTCTGTAGGTGGCACTGGCTGTTCTCCACGACAACATGGACTCCCTGCTGTCCTGCAGCGATGAGGGAGAAGCTATGACCATCCTGGGCAGGTAGGGGGCAGACCGGAGTCGAGTAGGCGGAGAAGAGAAGTATGAAATGCGTTCTAGTGCAAAGGGCTGAGTAATTTAAACTGTGTGCAGGTACCTGGATAACGTTGTGAATAAACAGACGGTGGCTCCACCCATCCCTCACCTGCACGCCTTGCTGACGAGCGGAGACGACCCTCCGCCTGAGATCGACATCTTCGACCTCATCAAGTCGTCCTATGAGGTCAGTTGCCCTATGAGGTCAGACTGCACCCCCCCCCCATCTAATTCCTGACATGTTTTTGTGGTAATCCCAGTTTCTTCTTCTCTGAGCAGAAGTTCGGCAGCCTGCGCTCAGATGTCATCGAGCAGATGAGGTTCAAACAGAGGTTGAAGGTTATCCAGTCACTGGAGGATACGGCCAAGAGGAGCGTGGTGGGTGATGTTAGTATTCTGCAAGCTAATGCTAACTTGCTAATGCAGATGCAGTGTTTACAGGTGTGTGTGTGTGTGTGTGCAGGTGAGGGCAATGATGACGGAGTCGGCCTTCAGTATTGAGGAGCTGGAGGAGCTTTACTGTCTCTTTAAGGTGAGAACAAACAGACCTGCCTTCATCAGGGCTCCTCCTCTCTCATCTCCTCCTCTCTCCTTGTCTCTCATCTCACCCTCTCTTCCTCTTCTCCTCTCTCCTCTTCTCCTCTCACCTCTCCTCCTCACTCTCCTCCTGTCGTCCTGTTTGAAGCACAAACTCAGGGCACAGACAGACACAGTGACCTGGTCTCTGAACCTGTTTCCCCTGAGGGGGTTAGGGTTGTTGTTGTTTCTGTTTTGGGGTGGGGGCGGGGCACCAGACGTTCCTGTCAGCTGGTTTCAGTTGTGTTTGATCACAGTGTGACCCCCTGCTCTGCCCCCCCCAGTCCAAACACATGACAAGCTGTTACTGGGGCTCCAGCAGCTCAGCGGCCGAGCGTCACGATCCCAGTCTGCCGTACCTGGAGCAGTACCGCATCGACCCGGCTCAGTTCACCCAACTCTTTACAGTGCTCGCCCCCTGGATCTGTGGAGGCCACACCCCCACCCTGTCAGCCCGCCTCTTCAGGCTCCTGGACCAGAACCAGGACGGACTGGTCAACTTCAAAGAGTTTATCACTGGACTCAGTGAGTCTGGATTCACCCACAGTACACAACAACAGACACACACAAACTGTACAAAACAACACACACACACTCAGGTAACAGATGAATGGATGATGGCTGAGGTTGTTGTATCAGAGTTGTGATGTTCAGTGTGAGTGTTTGTGTGTTTGCAGGTGGAATGTATCACGGAGACATGACAGAGAAACTCAAACTGTTGTACAAGCTCCACCTTCCTCCAGGTAAGACGCCCACAGCTCACTTGGACATGTTACTGTGTGTGGAGGGAACAGGATGAACATGGTGTACAGAGCAGTGAGAACCCCTCACAGACTCTTTAAACTGAAAATTTTTGGCCTGTAAATAAAAACACAAACAAACAAACAAACAAGCTCATTTACTCACAACAACAGAGCAGAAAACAAAATAATAAAAATAGAAAACAAAAGATTTTCTGGAGCCTTCATTTTTATAAAACATTGGGTTTGTTGATTCTGTGACTTCTTCTTGTTGTTTTTATTTATTTATTTATTTTGTTTGTTTATTTTTTGATTATCTGTTTCTTTTGTTTGTTTATGTTTCAGCTCTGTGTCCTGAGGAGGCGGAATCTGCGCTGGAGGCAACACACTTCTTCACTGACAACGAACCACAAGGTACAAACTGATGAACACATTAAACCACACAAACTGATGAACACATTAAACCACACAAACTGATGAACACATTAAACCACAGCACTGAGTGTGTGTGTGTGTGTGTGTGTGTGTGTGTGTGTGTGTGTGTGTGTGTGTGTGTGTGTGTGTGTGTGTGT